>CM040619.1:73346631-73383001 GCA_022817965.1 Solanum lycopersicoides | reverse complement strand
CTCATATTAAAAACATCAAATATTATTATGAAAATCATGAAATAACTTTTCGATTCACATCTCCTACTATATAATGCATCATTGTAATTTTATACATTTACATATGATATAAAAATAAAATAGTGTCTTCAAACTCCTACTAGTTGATATCATTTTTTTTTAAATAATGAAGAAAAAAACACAAAACTATAATTTAATGTTAAAAACTTTTAGTGACGATTTTCTGGACTTTTGTGGCGACTATTGTCGCCGCTAAATCTCTACTTCTCTTTGTAATGAATCCCTAGTGCAATGCTTAGGTGGAATGATTAGTCCCACGTGGCTTGCCAAGTCAATAAAAATGTGGGCGTTAACTCTTGAGGGTATATTTGGTCTCTTAGATAACAATAGGGTATTTTTGATCCCAAAAATAAATGAAGTGTATAAGTGATCTTTTCATATAGTTGAGGGGCAATTTTGATCCTTTTCCGTTTATTTTTATATTATTAGTTTGAAAACTTACATAATATAAGATAATAAAAAATATTTACCATTTATAGCAATAATATTTTTTTACTTGATCACTTTTAATCATTTATAATACAAGTTTAATTCATATTACAATAAGTAATTTTTTATTCATATATAATATAAATTTTAATGATATATAATTCATTATCACACATTTAATATGCTTTTAATATAATGTGTCAAATTTTTACCAAACAAAACATAATATATTTTTTAAAAACAATTATAATTCATAATAATCAATATATGTGCATATATAATTTACTTTTAATATATATTGCAGATTAAAAATATTGCTATAAATAATAATAAATAAAAAATATTGCTAATATCAGTAATTATTTTATTAAAATATTAATTCATGTAATATTTTTCCATATTTAGTTTGTCCAGTTTTCAGCCTTTTTTTTCCGGCCCAACTCAACTTTCTCATTCACATAATATATACATTACGATTACGTACAAAGGCCTACGACACGAACCTGAAGTAATACGCCTCTTCTTCCTCAGCTATCAACCCCCGACAACCATCGACCCTACCGGAATCAATCCGTTTTCCCCTATTTGAACCCTAATTTCCCTCCTCTGAAGCCCCCCTCCAGTCACTCTCCTATAATTATACGTTTCTCGGTATGTGTTGATTCCTTTTTCATAACTACTATTTTCGTCATACCATGTAAATAGTATTAGTATTGTTATTAAGTTAGTATCACAGTTATGCTTGTTAAAAGTAATATTATTTAGATGCATTAATGTATTGTGATTGTAACTTGCTACTCTTCTTTTTTTTTCCTGGCCTGATTAGTTTGAATTGCTCTACTAGTACTCGCTCTTAATATGTTCATGTTTGTTATAAATCCTGCAGAGTTCTAGATCATCATCTTATCACTCCGTTTATGCTTAAATTTAGATGTCTGAATCAGTCCCGCTAAGTTGTTTGCGTCTTCAGAAATCCATGTTAAACTTCTGTTTTTTTTTAAAAAAAAAGTATTCTTAATAAGACTGACCTAATCTAGGTTGTGCTGCCCATTTATCCTTGTTTAAGCCTTATCGTTGTTCTATCAAGGTTATTTATTAGTTATATGTCTTATTATTCCTCCTCCTGAATCTGCATTAATCTGCATTAGTGAATGTTTGTTGAATCTGATGTTGTCTATGCCTCGTTCCTTCCCTTCATTTGTTCGCTATTGTTCAGCACCATCTTCAATAGTGTAGGAGCTCCTTTTACCAATATATATTGTCGATGGACCCGTTATAAGTTAATGTAGGCTTTGAGACATGTTATTTTTGAGCTCGTCAGTTGGCAATTAGAATTCACTTCCTCCTTTTAGCTTTTCAGCCTTACTTTTCACTTGTAAAAGTATTGTAGTCCACATTAACAGCGTGATCCATGCGCGAGCCAGGTTACTTCTTAACCCACGACCCAATTTTTCTGCGAGGTCATAAAGTCACCCTACTACTAACATTATTATTTTGATCATTATGTGGTGATAACTACGTTAGTATAACCATTGTGAAAAAAAACTTTATTTGATGCAGGGTGGCTATTGTTTACAAAGATGGTGTTATAACACTATGGTCAATTCGTGACAGTAAAGCAATCTTTATAACCGGGGGGAGTCCTCTGCAATCTATGGGTCACGAGACAAAAAAAGCAACCACAGCATGTTGGTGCTGCCCTTATGGAAGTAAACTAGTTGTTGGGTACAGCAACGGAGAGATATTCATCTGGAGTATTCCATCTACTTCAAATTCAAGCATAGATCAAGATCTTGAGGAATTGCCTAATGGAACTCAAAGTGCCCCAATTTGTAAACTGAATCTTGGATATAAGTTAGACAAAATCCCTATAGCAAAATTAATATGGGCCTATGCAGAAGGTAAAGCAAGTCGATTATATGCTATGGGCTCCCCCGACTGTCAAGCTGCAAACTTGCTACAGGTTACTTCTTATTTTGCTACTTATATGTGTGTGTATTTTATTCTGTAAGTTTGCTTTTCTCGATGAATTCAGAGTTCAGACTCAAGTCCTCTTATATAGCTTCTATTTATCTTAGGCACTGTTAGTATATATTGTTGAAGATCACTCACCACGTAGTTTGCTTTTTTAATCTGTTGACAATTAGTTATGCATTAGTCTTGGTCTTTCTCGCGTTATTGTCAAGAGTAGTCGCAAAATAAGGCTATTTCAGCTTTTATTAGAACAACATTTAGTTGATTCTCTGTATTGGATTGCTCTCCTATTTTCATATATTAGGCCTGCTTTCAATTGAAGTCGTATGATTTGTCATATGGCAGGTAGTTCTGCTAAATGAGCACACTGAATCTCGCACAATTAAGTTGGGACTTCACCCTCCTGAGTCTTGTTTGGACATGGAGATTATCTCAAGCTTCCCCACATTGAAAAAGAACATTAACAATGCATTACTTTTGGTATCAAAGTCTGGCCAAATTTACACATATGATGATTCTTTAATTGAAAGGTACCTAATACAGTACCAGTCTAGGTCACCACCATCACTTCCAAGGGAAGTAACGGTGAAGCTCCCACTTGTTGATTCAAGCATCACCATTGCAAAATTCGTAGTGAACAATCCTTACATGTTGTTTTCCATGGATCAGGTGTGTAAACTTTTCTAGATCTGATACATTTACTTCTGCAGTTGTTCTTTTTTAATGCTATAATTAACGACATACTTTTCTGGTAATGCAGGACTATAGTAGCCTGATAAAAGATAGCATGCCTCTTTTTCCATTTGAGAGAGGACAGAAAGATGGAGCTGGATCAAATTCAACTCAATTTTCTAAGGCCAAAAATGTATTCTTAAGTGGTCACAGTAATGGAGCCATAAACTTATGGGATGTCTCGTGCCCAAATCCACTTCCTATTGTGTCAATAACTCAGCAGGTAATCTTGCAATCCATTTTCTCTTTCTTGTTAGTCAACCGCGACTTGTCAAACAACCTTGTCTCAGCGGAACCATTACTTATATTTGATAGGTTACAAATGTGTCTGTCAGGAAAAGTAACATGTATTCTTCTGTTTTCTAGTCATTATAAAGCTTGTTTAATGTACCCTTCGGGGTGGCTCAGTGGTTTGAGCTTGTGACTTCCATGTTGGAGGTCTCAAGTTCGAAACTCCTTGCCAGCGAAAGCAAGGGGTTTGCCTTCTGGGTCGAGCTCGTCGCACCAGGCTTGCCTAGTGCGGGTTACCTCTCCTTGTGGTTTGCGAGCTTATTGCATAGGAGCGGGGGCTTTTACCCTGTGCGCACCCAAAAGGGCAGCCGCTGCGGGTTTCCCTTGTCATAAAAAAAAAATAAAGCTTGTTTAATGTCTCATCAACAGCCTTACTTTTCCAGTTGGATATGCAAACAGTAAGTAAAAAGATTGGCAATTTACAATCTATTCAATAATGTGAGCCAATCCATCAATGTTTAGCTGCATCTGTTTATTGCCTTCCAAATTCACTGTAACTTTTACTCTGCAGAGTGAGGACAACCTTTCCTTAAGTGGTGTACCCTTAACGGCATTATGTCTTACTTCTGACTTACATATCCTCATTTCTGGTGATCAAAGTGGAACGGTAAACTGTCTATAATGGATTTACCAAAATGAAGAAGTTCTCTGCATTCTGAGGGTTTTAATTCTTGTATACTTGGCGTGCAGGTACGTATCTATAAGTTCAAAACTGAGTTTTTTGCCCCAGACACTAGTTTTCTATCCTTTCAAGGTATGTAGCATGAATGTCAGGAAAATTTTGAGAATTTGATCTTAGATCTTATATTATTAATGGTTTTGCTCTCTTAAAAGATAAACATATCCCTTTCTTTGCTTTATGTAAGCAAATGTTTCAAGAATCAGCAAAAAGAATGAATTAATGACTTATTCACCCAACTCCAGTAGGTTCAAAGAAAGGAAGCAACCCAATCCAGAGCATTAAGCTTGTTAAAGTTAATGGAGCTGTACTTTCTATAAGTACCAGTGAGGATTCTAAGTATTTTTCTGTTGGTTCTGACCAAGGATATGTAAGTTTCTGCTTCTATTTTTCCTCCAGCTATACATCATTCATTTTGTTCCTTTAGGTTTTCAAGCACTTCAATACTGCACCCTTCTCCTTCCAACACAAATGTTGGTCTCAATCATTTGTGAATAATGCCGCTACAATAAGTTTGTAGGATGTGTGCAGAACGTGAAACTGTATATCTCAGAATTTTTTGTTAAATGTTATTGTTAATTCTGTTTAATATGGTGGTTCTTTAGTAAGGAGGAGCCTGGAAAGCAGCTTGGTTTTACACACACATTTTATAAGGCTCTAGTAACTCTGAGTTTCTAACAAGTACCCTAACTGAATTTATTCGGGCCCTTGAGATACAAAGTTCCCAGTGACCTATTTTCCTGTGATTGTATAGGGGGAGTATGTGACATATTGAGGATGCTTTTCAAGTTGACTGTTTATATTAAAATATTTGAGTGTTTGAAATCCCATAATTTGTGGTATGCAGGTGGTATTAATTGATTCTGACAGCAAGACTATACTGTTTCAAACACATATTGCCAGTGAACTCTGTGCAGGTGTCATGTCTATGCAGTTCAACACGTGTAGCTTGCATGGATTCGACAAGAATATCTTAGTGGTAGCGACTAAGGATTCATCAGTCTTGGCCCTTGAGACAGAAACAGGAAATGTACTAAGCCCTTCCAGTGTCCATCCAAAGAAACCTTCCAGAGCTTTATTTATGCAGATTTTGGGTATTTCACGATTATTTATAGATTCTGTTCATTTTCTCGGAAAAGCTTCTCATGAACGCCTAAAACTAACAAAGATTCATGTATTTTCCTTTTCTCTACATTTGGTGCATATGGACTAGAAATGTCCGGTCGAGGATTAAGCATTTCAGATGGTATAGACATTATTAAGGGGAATTCGGATAATGTTGCATCAAAGCAACCATTAGTATTGATCTGTTCTGAAAAGGCTGTGTATGTCTATTCCTTATTGCATATTATCCAGGTATGTATCTATTTGTCTTGTTTGTGCTTATATAAAACTAGTGCACTATCCATCTCAGTGTGTGTTCTCTTTGCTTGAAATATATTCAGGGTATTAAAAAAGTATACTACAAAAAGAAGTTCCATTCCTCTCTATGCTGCTGGGCATCAACATTTGACATGCCTGAGGCGGGCCTTATGCTTCTCTTCTCGAATGGAAAGATTGAGATTAGGTGATGTTTCTTCTACTGTGTGACCAAATATATATGAGAATTATTCTGCTTGGTAATATTATAATGAACTACTCCTATATTGTTGATTCTGTCATGGATCATACAAGTTTTTACCGGCTTAGAAATGTTTAGTCTCTGTTCTAGTTCAAAAGCATACTACGGCATACTAGATACTGGATATCTAAACCATTAATCTTGTCTCGGGGACAAGAATACAATTTTTGAAAACATGTAGATTTTGCCTCTTCAAAAGAGAGCTTATTAGTTTGTGTTTCTATCATTTTCTTTTCTGAAGTCCTGTAGGGTAAGCTACAAAGTGCATTTACATGTAAAATATGAGTGCCACTACTGAGCTTGTTGCTACTGCTTTCTTTTACATCTTTCTTTGAGTCGAGGGTCTATCGTAAACAAATCTATACCTTCTCGAGGGGACGGTAAGGTCTGCCTACACTTTACCCTTCCAAAGACCCCCCCACGCGTGAGATTAGACTGGGTTTGTTGTGAGTGCACACTAGAAGCTTGTGGTGTCTAAATTGCTCTTGTTGTTTGTCTCCCTCAGTTCTTCCTTAGTTATATGTTTTTACTGAAGGGGGGAAATTATATACATCCTGCTGAATTTATTCTGTAAAACTTCAGGTCTCTTCCAGAGTTGTCCCTTCTAAAGGAAACTTCAGTTAGAGGCCTCGTACTTTCACCACCGAAGGCAAACGCCATAGCTGACCATTCAGTATGTGCGTCAAAAACTGGTGAACTCATAGTGGTATTGCACCGACACTTTAGGCTTTTTTTCTGTTTTTAATGAGGTTTATATACCATAAGCTCTAACTTAAACTCAAAAAATTATTTATGACTAGGTTGACAGGGATCAAGAAATGTTCTTCGTCTCAGTTTCCTTGCAAAATGACACCTTCAGGTGACAAATGTTTCAGCAACCAAATCTTTTTTTATTTTCATTTGACAGCCTACTTTCTTTTTGGCGTATTGTTGTGAAGGAATAATCGAACATAGTTGCATCCCCCACCTCCTTCACTTCCCACTCAGAATCCAATTATTTTATAAGAAATACAGTATCACCTGCAATTCATAGTATTGCTGCATGATAGGTTCCTGGACTTTGCTTCCCATGTTTACGATAGAGATCTAGTGGTTGAACCAGGGAAGATCTCTGCACATGTTCAAAAAGAAAAGAAAAAGGTAGGGGTTCTCGTAACTCTGAAATTTTAAGTTAACCTTTAGTTCATTATTAAATAATTTCCTTGACTTTCTTGACTGTAGGGAATTTTTGGATCTGTTTTCAAAGATGCCAAGGGAAATAAAGCAAACAATGTCCCTGATGTCGGAGTTGAAAATGCAAGAGTAAGTATTGAAGAGATGTCTGCAATATTTTCAGCTGACAACTTTCCATCACTCATACACAGTGAAGAGAAGGTAGGCAGGAACGAAAAGGATGCTGACTTGGATATAGGTATTGTTTCTCTCTTATAATGGTTGTCCACTTCTTCATCATTCACTTCTTCCATTGAACTGAATACCTGGCAACGACATGATAAGGGCCTACATAATGCTCTTCTCAGACTAAACTGAAAATCAGACGCAGAAGAAAGTGGAAGTGGGAACAGTAAAGAAATAACAACCAAATAAGAGTTGCAATTTAACTTGCTGAAATTTTTTTTATACTTTAATGAAAAGTTCTGGTTGATGAAATTCTGGAGAGCATTACATTAAAGAGTTGCTCATAGTTTTCCCTTCAAGAAGATCTCTTTTTGCTTTTTCAAACTATACAACTACCTGCTGCTAACTTTCTGTTTTCCCTTAAAGATGACATTGAAATTGAAGATCCAGTAGAGAAACAGAAGGGAAATCCAATGGTAGCAGCACTAAATAAGCAGAACCTTACGAATACATTTCAGGCTCTGAAAGGTAAGTTATTAGAGTGAAGAAATTGATAGTTATCAACACTTTCAGCTTTCTGCAATGTATGATAATGCAGTCTCACTTTCTACATTCATTAGCTTTAGGTTTTCCGATCGGTCTTTTATCCACCTTTTTTTAATATGCTTAATGCTTAGAAGTGTTATCAACACTTTCAGCTTTCAACTAAATAATATTAATGCTGTCTCACGAATCTCCATTCACCAGTTTTCAGTTTTCTCATCTTCTTAATGACTGTGCTGAATGACCAGTCGTCCTACATCATTTTTCACATACTTCATTTAGAAATCGTTGCTCTTCTTTTTACAGGAAAGTTTATGCCCATGAAGGTCAAAAACGATAAAGCCCCGATAAATGATGCGCCACAAGATAACAAGGCAGATACTGTTGGTCAAATTAAGAAAAGATATGGGTATACTGCTTCAGCTGTAAGTTATATTTCCTCCATTCACAGTCTATTTGGCTTGAGGAAGAGGAAGTAGGGGCATCAAATGTGTTTTGTCTAATTGAAAAGAGAAGTGAAAAAGATATATTTGTTGAGAAATGAACAACGTTTATTAGCATCCCTTTAACTTCCTACCTGTTGGGCAGTAGCCAGTAACCCCCAATGATCAATCCTTATTTCAACTATTTTAGCAATTTGACTGAGATGTTGAGTTGCAACTAGTTCCATGGCAAGCTAACGATGTAAGAAAATTTCCTACGATGATTGCAGGAACCCAGTGCTACAGAGGCAGCAAAGTCAATGCTAAGTGAAAATCTGAAGAAGTTGCAGGTACTATATGGTGACTCTCGTTACTCATGGTGGACATATTTTCAAAACTATGTTTACCTTACATGATTTTGTATGGCGAAAGGGAATATTGCTTATAAATTTAGAAGGGCTGCTTGCCTATGTTTTAGCTTATCTAAGATAGAAGAAAGCAGAACAGAGAAGGTACTGAAGTTTTGTGAATTTGAATGTGCAGGGCATCAACCTTAGAAGTGCCGAGATGCAGGACCAAGCCAAGTCATTTTCTTCCATGGCTAAAGAGGTGTTGCGATTTTCTGGAAATGACAAAGCAAATTCGTGATTGCTTCACTCCACACAAAAATGTTTTGCTGGAAGTTGTATAGTAAATTACAATTCTGAGTATTTTTCTGGATATTACCTATTTATTCCTTTCTATGAGACTTGGAGTTTGAGAGTTTCTTTTCTTTCTTCTATTTGTTATATGTAAATGGCATCATTTGATATGATTCTTTAACAGAGACATTAGTTTTTAGGGGTAGAAAGTGTTTCCCAGTATGAAGTTATGTTGATGCCTCTTATGTAAATTGTAGGTTATTAATGTATTCGTATTTGTAGCTCAGTGCAATCTGATATCCATACATGCATTTAGAAAAACTTGCGTCTGATTTCACAATTTTCACTGGGATAGTGAAAGCTGAAAGACACTTAGAACAGCAAGAAGGCGAGAGCAGAATCATTCATCCCCTTTAAGCGCTTTCTCAAGTTTGCAGCAAATGTCAATTCAAACCCTACATAAAATTGGAAGGGAGATTTATTTGTGTTGAAAAAATGGAGGACACTCGGTAAGGGAATCAACATATTTGTATACAAAGCCTTGGACTTCCCCAGTATGGATGCAGATTTATGAGGGCTTTTAAGAATTTATTTTGATCGAGTCCTCGTTCTGAGGATATGGATGGAGAAGGTGATAGTTTAACGCTATAGGTACCGAGGCTTCTAAGAGACTGTTTTATTGAAGTTGTCATTTTCTTTCCCCAGAGCTCTCCATCATTTGGATGGACTCTACAATCAATGAATACACCAACTAGTTAAACAAATAACACTAAAATACGAGTAATTGGTCAACTGAGAAGAGGATATGATGAGGAAATGGTCCAATGTGCCAAAAGGAAGGATACAAGCAAATAATAGACACCTGAACCACTGCAACGAGAAATGGAATATCTTAATCCTAAGATTCAAATGGCTGGCGATACTGAAAAATTTAATAAATTAGTACATTATTCTCCTGTGTCACAACACGTTAACTCACAGCTAGATAACTCCCACTCTTGAAGATTCGCATACGATGTTAAAATAATAACCACGTGTTCTAATCGACTATAGTATTCAATTTCCTGTTGTACAAAAATATGGAATCGCATGGAAATGGAGATGAGGATCAGATCGGGACCCAAACACCATAAACAAAATTAGCAGAAAGTTACCGTTGAATTCAATATAATAATAAAACGAAAACAAGAAGATATTTAGCATCAAACGATTAGGCACATATGATCAACTGAAATGTACATACTAGCAACAAAAGGAATTCCCAAGCTAAATTTTCATTAACATCAGCAAAATAGAGAAATTACATAGAACTACTTGAGCTTTCAAGGCAGGTCATCTGAATTTCAACTTTCTGTCCAAACTAAACCCCCAAAGAACAAAAACTAAACAAAAAAATGTAAAAAGGGCATCTATTTATCAAGGGAAGGACTGAGAGCAATTCCTACATGAACTACTCCACCATTTTCTGAATTTCAACAGCCTACTGATTGTTTAATCATCATCCTCCTGTGAAAACAGGAATAACAATCATCAATGAGAACTCACAAATCACGAAAAATCATCAAACTAACAGACGATTATTAGACTAATAAATACATACCTCTTCACTTCCATCATCGTCCTCATCATCATCATGTACCTCAGACTTGGACTTGTCAGACTCCTCATCAGCAGCATCACCAGCAGCCTGTGTTGCATAGGATTAAAATTAAAAATTAAAAAACGGAAAAAAGCAGACCATGAACACACTATGGTTACATCAGTAAGAACATAGTATTTACCAGTTTTTTGTTATACGCATCCATGCTCTTTTGGTACTCAGCCTTCCTCTTCTCAGCCTTGGATTGGTAAGGTGCTTTCTCCTAAAGCAAGTTAAAAAACAAACTGAACTTCAGTACATAATTCGATCGATTTAAAGACAAAACGCATAAAGTCAAAAAGTCAATTCGAATAGAATTTTCCAGTATATGATTTCAGGCTTATACTCACTTCATCTGACAACTGTTTCCACTTGTCTCCACCAGCTTTGCCGACCTACAATTCAGTGAGCAAAATCAATTAAGCAAAAGGTCAAAACACAAAAACCGACGGATGCTACTGAAAATCAGGATCTACTTAGGGTAAACTACTCACAACAGCAACAGATTTGTTGTTTGGGTGCTTCTCCTTGTATGTCTTCCTGAACTCCTCCCTTCATTCAACAAAACAGATGAACACCGTTGAGTTTATCTGCCTTAAAAACTTAAAACACATAAATCACAAAACACACAACGATTAAATACATACATGAAAACGAAGAAGGCACTTGGAGGCCTCTTAGGCTTGTTTGGATCCTTGGCAGCGTTCTTCGCCTTCTTACTCTCAGTAGCCTTCTTCCTTACACCAAGCCTGTAACAATTCATCAAACTTTAACAACACGAATCGAAAAAATTCTCACATAGAAACACCACAAAAACCTAGATCTAAAACCTTAAACACGAAGCAAATCAAAATTACAACTAAAACAGAGTCAAACTCACTTGGTATCAGCTTTCGCCTTTGATTTAGCTCCTTTCATGATGAAACCTGCAAAGAAAACACGAAAACCGTTGAGAATCGGTGTTGAACCGGCGGAAAAAGGGTGAAAATCGGCCGAGGTAGTGAGTAAAGCGCCGTAGGGTTTACCTCTAGAGAGAGTTGGATATTATTCGTTTGTGTGGATTTGGTGCGTTGCTTTGTGTGTGTTGAGTTGTGAGTGGGAAAGGGGTCTATATGAAGGGGAGCGACAGATAACAAGGGCTCTTCGCGCTGAGGGACTCTAAAAGAATTTTGCCTCTAAAAAATCGAATCGGAGATGATTTGGGCGGGATTTCGAAAATTCTTTTGCCACGTCAGCGATCCGTGTGAATGTGTTTAATTGGATATAGTGCTCTTCTCTTTTGAGATATTTTGGGTTTTGGGCGGTGTGTTTTCTCTGTGTTTCTCAAAGGGAGGATCCTGGCCGTTGATGCGGAATTATTGAGAAAGTTTACGGACACGTGGAGGGATCCTGGGAGCTTGGGGGTTTTGGTAATTTAGCACACACGTGTAGTAGTTTAGGGGTGGAATGACGAAGTTAACCTTTTGTGTTATGACGGTTCTGTAAAGGGGCGGTGTGGGTATATTAAACAAATCTAGACAAATGGAATCATTGATGACGGATCGCGAGTGGGAGGGTGATTTGGTCAATTCACGAGATGAAAGAATCTCTTCTTTAGTTTTTTCTTGCAATTATTTTTAAGAAAAAAAGTCAATAAGATATTTTCGTCTCATTTTCATTCTTGTAAAATTGACGAAAAAACACGTTGAGATGGATGTGTGAGCAAATATGTTATAGGAGATAGAATTATGGTAATATATTTTGTAAAATTTTATTAAGTGAGTTTTGAATGGATAAAGTGTATATAAACTTTGGCATTAACTAGTGGAGATTGGAATATTATTTTTAAAAAACTCTTGTTTCAAATACGTCAAACTCAAGTAAAATAAGAAAAAATCGACAAAAAAGGCATAGTAATTATATAAGAAAAATAATCTACATCTGACAAAATAATAATAACAACAATAAACAATCTAATCAAAATAACATATGACAATAAACACCAAAAGCAAGAACCACGAGTAACAAACCTAAAACCTAACTAGTAAGATAAAACTCTAGCATAACAAACTTTTACACTAACACTGCCTCCACTCTATCTTATCTAAAATATGTCTTCAATGCTATGAAATTGCACATACATCTTCTCTAATTATCTCTCTCTAATATATTTTTTTGCCTACTTCTACTCATTCGCTTACCCCCCCCCCCCCCTATAATTAGCCTCTTGCATATTCTCACTAGAATGTATACGCAACTCTTTTTTGTATCCTTAAATCATTTGAATTTCGCTTCCTTCGTTTTTCTCTAATAAAAAACAAAATAAGAATGATAATATTGAGAATAAGGTTGGAATGTTTCTATAGTGGACAATACAATAGAAGTGATGCTGAAGTGGCTCTGTCATGTAAATATGAGACGAATACATGCCTAGTGAAGAGTTGTGCGAAATTTGTTACGATGGTTTTGAAGAATGTAGATATGGCCAAAAATTATTTGGTGAGTAGACAAGACATTCCACACTTGCATAATTACCAAGGAAATTTCCTTAATGTGAGGGATATGACAGTCGAAGATTTGAATGGAAAGTTAATAAGTAGGTAAGACCCTTCGGGGGTGTCGATTTGGGCTTGGAACTTCCATATTGGAGGTCTTAAGTTTGAAACTCTTTGCCAGCCAAAGCAAGGAGTTTGCCTTTCGAGTCGAGCTCGTCACATTGGGCTTGCTTAGTACGGGTTACCTCTCCTATGTGGTTTGCGAGCTATTGCATAGGAGCGAGATTTTACCCCGTGCGCACCCAAAGGGTAGCAATTGCGGATTTTCCTTGTCATAAAAAATAATAATATATAAGTAGGTAATCGTGTTTATTTTTTCTTATCAACATTGCTATATAGTATTACTCCACTACTGTCTTATTCTTAGATCTTATTATTACTTCGTTATTATTTTTACTTTCATTATCGTATATTTTGTAATTGTTATTATTCCTTTTACTTTTTATTACTATTTATTTTCATACTTGATTGTTATATTTTTTCCAAAGTCAAAGATCTTTCAAAAACGGATTGATGAACATGATATCAACGTCTATTTCAATGAAAATAGTTAACTGAATTATATATTCATGGAATACTTTAACTTCTCGATTCTTATTTTTTAAAAGTAAAATAAAAATTAGTAATTTAACCACATATAGTTGAGACAAGTTGCTAGTCATTGACATACCGATTATAATTAGTAGTAGATTCACGATTTTCGTTCTTGAAAAAAAAAAAGTATAAACGTGTAAATAAGTTTTTAGAAACCCTTGAATTCATTTAGGTTTAAGAATCACACTTTTGACGTTTTTTATAAAGTGAAAACAAAACTAAAACTAAAATAGGAAACAATAAGACGCTATTACATGACTTCAAGCAAGTGACGTGAAGTTTAATTTATTGTGCTATCAATTTCTCCATGTCCTTGAAGGGGGTCAATATATATATATATATATAATTTGCCTTTTATATATAGTGTAATTTTTTGACGAGGAGGTTCAGATGAACCCCTTATAATGGCTAAATACTTATATAATATTAATTCAGTTTATTATAATCGATGATTTAAATGAAAAAATATACATTAGAGAGTCGTGCGGGTTGATATATTAATTTATCTTATTTGTATCGAGATTGTAATATATGATTATTGTACGAAAATCATTATAAGAATAAATAATACAAAGGATTGGTATATGATGAGTAGATATTATGAGAATTGTTTTAACGATTACATATTGTAAGGATATTTTTTTGTATTTAGATACTTTCTATTGACATAATATTACTAATACATGTGCTGTTTATTTCATTTTCTATTTGAATCGAATAATTTGTTTTTATATAACTTATAATTGTCTAGTTGCCTTTTTTTATATATTATTTTAATAATCTATATAGTATTTAGAGAATATTCTTTATCTCCCAGAAAGAAAAAGAAAGAGAAGAAAAAGATTAAAATAAATAAATAAGGGAAAAATCAATAAAAATAAATACAATAACAACAATACTATATTTAATAAAATTTTATAAGTGAGATCTAAAAGGGTAGAGACTAAAGTATACGCACACTTTGCTAATACTTAATGAAGTTATCTACGTTGTTTCTAAAAGATCTTAACTCAAGAATAGCAAATTAAATAAAAAAAAAAAATTATAGCTAACAACAACAAGAAAGAGTGTAAAACTGTATCAATCAATAAAAATAGATAAAATAAAATATTTTACACAATAAAAAAATTAATTAATAAGAAATCAAGCCACCATAATAACTGATTATTATAACTAAATTTTTACTGTATCGATAATAAGTTCACTAGTTATAAGTGTATTTTTATAAAAAAATAAACGAGGAGCATAATTACTTTATTTTCAAATATTTTTGATAATGTTTTCCTTTTTTTTTTAAAATAAAAAAAGGAGAGTCCAAGCTCATATTGGTCCCAAAGGAGACGAAGAAGAAACTGATACGGTCATACAGATCGGAAAATCCTTAATAGATTAGCAGAAAAGAGCGGTTCGGACGGAAAATCAGCAGAAAATGGAAGAATCAACGGCGAACTTAGAGAGATCGGTAGCCGCGCCGATGATATTCATTATAGTCTTAGCTCTGCAGTTCCTTTCTCGCTTTTTCGAAATCAATAAAAAGGTTAGTTTCTCATCATTTTCTGATGTTAATTTTCGGGTTATGTTAATTCCACAATGAATCGATATGAATTGTATTGATGTTTTAATCTTAATTTTGATTTGTTGAAATAGTTGCTTTTAAATCTCCATGGCTGTTTCAATGATTTGATTAATTCAATGTGGAGGCTTGAGCCAATTTGCTTTGTTCTGTTCAATTAGAAACATCTGATAGCAATTGATTTTGAATTTGTTATGATATGTTAATTTTTTCAGAAAGGTTCTACAAGTTCAGAAGATATGCAGTTGCGGGCAGAAATCAAACAGCTGCTAAAGGAGGCAAGTGCCTTGTCACAGTAAGTGAGCTTCACAATTTTTTGACAATGATGCATGATGGTGTTTGGGCCAACTGAGCTCACACCTCAATTAATCAACTAGGCACCTACTATCCAGCACAATTAATCAACTAGGCACCTGTTATCTCGTCACTAGCACAAGTACATGGTAACTTTGTCTACCAAGATTTAGACGTATGAAAAGTCGCCAAGTCGTTCTTGTCTTTGCTAGGATTTGAATCCTGAATTTGTACTGTCCGTCACAGTTTCAGTAACTGTTAGGCCACAACATTGGGTGCTCACATGTAGTTTCGGTCATATCTATTATCTTTTCTTTGTATGTCAAAGTATCCTAAACAAGATTTCGTTATGTTCTTTGTTGTAATTTTTCAAAACTATCCCTGTTTGTAGAGTTAGTTATACTTTATAGATAAGTACTTCTTGATAAGTTAGTAACAGGTAATTAAAATAGGAAGTTTGAGTCTTCAAGAGGCTACAGGATAATTTTCTCTTTTCATATAATAAATAAAACTGATCTTGTCATTATGGAAGTTCTATGATATGGAAAATATGATTACGCCTTCACGTGTATTTCAGGCCTTCAACATTTGCACAAGCTGCAAAACTGAGGAGGTTAGCTACAGCCAAGGAGAAGGAACTTGCAAAAAGTATGGCTTGTATTCTATCTTCTTTAGCATAGTTCCTGCTGTATTTGTAATCCATATCTAGAATCGACTAACACTATAGTTGAAGGCCTCATGGCTCATAGAGCGATAGATTATTTGTGAGTCCTACTTTCATCTTCTCGTTTGAACCTCGACTCAAATGATTAGAAGGTTTGCAGCCTTAATGTTCAAATAGGAATATGGCTGTGCTGCCATGGCTTGACATAGTAACTTTTGGAAAGAATATTGGACTTGTCTTCTGTCTTTTCTCCACTAACTTGCTGCCAGTGACAATATCTTGATCCCACTTAATAAAGTGGTTCTTCTTCCATAATTGTGCCCAGATTTATACTGCCTCTAATATAGACAAGAGATACATTCATTATGCCCCATCCCACCAAATTACATTTATGATGGAAAGAATCACCTTGAGAGAGCTAATGATTTTTTATCAATACCATTACTAAGCATAGAACAAGCATTCTGTGATGGAGTTCCAAAATGAATGTGAATTTCTCCAGTGTGCTCAGATAACTATCACTAGAGAACCATGAGATGAATGAAGACCTGGAAATAGTTGGAAGCACATTAGGTTGTGCCAAACTGCCAATGTTATGATGATTCAAATTGTCTTTAGTACTTTTGCTATTGAATGCCTGGATTGAGCTGAATGCAAGAGTAAAAAAATTGTTTTTTGAGGCTTATTGTAGAGGAACAAGGTGCACATACTAACTCTTTCACCTGAACATGACTTCTTCTTAGTATTGCCCTGTCCTATCCTATTCTAGCATATGAAGGAATTTAAGCTTGCATATAGATAGCAAATTAATTGATATTTTGGGGAGATCTCAGTGGCTGTACTCCTTTCAAAGGACTGTGTGTTTGGAGCCTGTGAATGTTGGAGCTCATGGACCAAATGCAGATGCCTACCACGAGGAACTTAAACGCTCAACCTTTAAAGTCGCCTCAACAGGAAATTTCTACAATAATCTGATAGACGATAGTTGAAGTTTTCTTCCAGAAGCTGGACTAAATAAACCAAGTCTGTCTATTCCTTATAGTTAGACTTATGAGAAGTAGTGGTTAGTGCTTGTCTTTTGCAAATTACTGGCTTTATGTAACCATACATATCCAAGAAGAAACACATACAAATCACAGATTAATATGCTGACTCTTCCTTGTAAATAAGCACAAATTTTGTGGATTATTTGATCAAACATCAAGTTTAGCAGGAATAGCTCCTGCAGAGAAGTAAATCCTTTGGATGACATTCTTGGGAAGGCATTGTGTTTTGGATTCTGATTTTTCTAGGAGAAAAAACTGTCAATTTGTGGTCCTTCATATTGGAAGTTGTAAAACATAAACTACAATGCTACCAATAGGATTGATCCAAAGGAAGGAAGAGAAAAATCCATAATTTATTGCTTAAAAAATACACTTCCGTTAATTTGAAAATAATAATAAAAAGACTCTATGGGGATGTCTTGTGTTGAACTTAAACAAGTGAATCAGAGATAGGAATGCTGAGATAGTAATATTAGTGGTCTTGAGATCTCTACTTTTCAAACTTGAAGGTGGCTTTCTGGTCTGGTAATGCGACTAGCTATGATCCAAAGTATATTACCTCCCTCTCTAGTGCTCTCCTCTATGTTGATATTTCTTTCTCGTCATTTTGTCTTATTCACTTGTAAGTTACACATCAGTCTTTACAGCACATGCAAACTAGTTGATATTGAGGTTTAGGTATGTTTGTACGCTTAACATACAAACTAGAGAAGTTTTAGTGTTAGAAAACTTAACATATTGGACTGGAATGGAATGTGTCCAAATGAAGTGAAATTGGTAGTGAGAATAAATCATACTATCCTCAACCAGCTGGGGATTGAGGCATATAACTTATTGTTGGTGTTGGTGTTCTCTTTATAGCTAATGCTATTTGGATGAAATTTATCAATAAATTTAATTAGTCCTCATCCTCTGATGCAGATCAAGAAATTCACAACAAAGAGGCAAAATTGTCACATGATTCATACACAAAAGGCCTAACTATTTTTCAGGTATGCATTGGATTCGCTTAGTGAACTTTACAAGTTTCCTTTGAGCTGTAAGATGCTTATTTACCCCCCTTAATCACACAGGTCTTGACATACTTGTTGTTGATTATCTGGTTTTGGCGTATTCCTGTGGCTTCCATATCTAAGCAGCTCGTACAGCCTTTTGGTAATATTTCTGATTCTTAGATTAGTGAGCTGTAGCCATACCTACATGACATTTTGTGACCATTATGTATGCTTTAAATATTGTTTACCCATTTATCAATTTGCTTTGCTCGTCTTCCATTGTGATTTATGATATATTGCTTTCACCGACTTTTAGGGAGATCCTTGTTCTTGTTTCCATAGATAGTTACCTTCCTGTGACATACTGATCTATTGTTCTTCCACTTCTGCAGGCAAGATGTTGTCTTGGCGAGCTGGAGGTCCTGCCAATGAAAATGTTATGGTAAAGATTAGTCGCCATTTTTTCTCTACTGTCATTTATTCTTTTAGGGGAAATAGTGACTGAAAATAGAGCATTACTGTAAGGGGGAGGGTAGGTCTTGGGTTTGACACTCTAAAGGTAGAGCCAGCACTTGTGCAACATATCACATCAAAGCAGCAGCTCCTGCATTTTTCCTAAGACACCAAAGTTGCTTGTCTTTAGGTTGAATGACATTTTAATAGTTTGTTTAATGCACTTGCAGGTGGGGATTATTCCGTGGTTGATACTGGCTACTAGAGTCGGCAAATCTATCAGCCGAAGAATATTCAAGTAGGAGGAGAAAGTAAAAGTGACATCAGTGAGATTTGTAAATTGAATGTGCTATACCTCTGTAAGAAGTACCTTGTTTCTTTTTCTGTAAGTAGGAACAAATGTTTAGAGTTCGATGTCATTTTTGAAAGGAGTTTTACTATACGGCTTATTTTGGTTTTGAAAAAAGCAAATGCAGTTCGTTTTCTTGGCTTCTTTGAGGTATAAATTTGTAGAGTTCATGAAGTGGATCTGTGAAATTATAGTGCGGGCAATTGGTATACAAAAGAATTTTTTTTGTGTGTGATCGTCATGACTTGCATGATCACTTCTGCTTTTTGGTTTCTAGTGTCACTTCTATTGTTTATGTTTATTGTGATCTTGGTCTTGTTTATTGCAGTTATTTTCCCATTTCTCAAACAATAGAAAATACAAACTGAGGATTGTCAAATGGCTGGAATTGTAGCAGTCAATAAACTATTTTGATAGAGCAGCTAAATTACCCAAACAACAAAAAAAAAAACTCATGACTACATGTACTCCACCCTCTCCTCTTCCGCAAAAAAACTAGAAAGAACTAGCTAAATTAGTTATGCATAGTTAATCATCTTTTATTAGTATATTAACTATGACATTGTAATTTATACCTATTGTTTGTCTTATGTACTAACCTTAAAATGTTTAACTTTTATTTTTTTTAAAATGATTAAATCAATTTGGAGTACACCTAATTTAAATGCATTTACTTAACCTGCTAACTTTTCAAGGGCGAATAAAGGAACCAAATAACCTACCAATAAAGTTTTGAAATAATTTTAAAGACCTTATTTTAAATTTTGACCTCATAATACCAAGTTTTCGTTGCTAGAGAGGGGACAAAGGTGTATCCAATAGAGAATTTTTGTAGTTTTTTTTTCAAAAAAATAGAAATTTTTTAAGTTGTGTATTTATATAATTTTTCCTTGTTTTAGATCACTACTTCATTCTCTTTTTATTACTCACGGTGAGTTTTATTTGTTAGATTCTTATAACCTAATTGAGTATTGATGAAACTTGTAATTTGGAAAATTCTGTTATTTGTTTGGATGAAAAGAACTATAGCCAGTTTCCTATAATTGACAAGCATTTTTTAGGTGTTAGGAACTGATTTTACAATTAATCAGTTCATGTGTTTTTGTCCTTTTCATGAAAATGACTTAAACTTCCTTAAAAATATTGAAAAATATAAATATATAATACTAAAATGAACGCTAAAAGTAGAATAGAGGAATCTACAAAAGATATTAGGGATAAAATAGCAAAAAGCTTAAATCAAATCAAAAGCGTCTAGAAACTATACCATCATAAGTTGAAGATGACCACCAACTTATGATTCTTTTTCACTGATCTTACCTCATAAGCCAATACTTTTTGTATTTACCAACAAATACATAGATAAGCCAAAAATTACTTACTATAAGATAATTTGGTAAACTACTAACTAGATTTTCTATGGTGTTACACTAATGCAACAAAATGCTTGGAGAACATCCCCCATTGCAAGAAGTGTTCTCTATAACTCCAAAAAAGTGTTCCCAAAAAAGTGGATTGTATTCTGGGGCAAAACTGTTCACTACGCTATCTGCAAACATCACCAAAAATATAGCACAAAATTAGCTTTAACTGGCAAGACATGTTATGAAGTCGAAGCACCATCATATTCTACCATTACCTGCAACCCTTAAGATGTACTATTCTTGAATGTCATCATACCTCCCAATGTGGCCAGCTGAAATAACGAATGTTTTATAAGACGCTGAGAATGAAGGTAAATCATCACGAAGAAAGAAAAAAATGTTACCTGTATAATTTATCTGATGTGACCTCCTCCACCACCATGCTAAGATGTACAGGAACATCATGACTTGCTCTTATCACGACCAACTCCACAGATTCTCCAACATTATTCCACATGTTTTCGAATAGCTAATGACAAAAAAGCACACATATTAGAATCAAGTTTGCATCCTGCATTGCACTGATAAACACAAAACAAGTACAAAAGATTAACTACATCGATAAAAATGAACATGCTCAGTTGCTCTCAGAGCGATACAACATAAGGAGCTCACAAACTTGTGAAGAAGCAATTGACATACCCTAAACAATAACAAGAAAGGTAATATACCTCCAAGAAACTCTGAATTCTTTTTCCACCAAACTGAATTATAACATCATTGGGTTTTATCCCAGCAGATTCAGCAGAAGAACCAGGTAGGACCTGTTGAACAGTTTTATCCAGCAATTAGTAACAACGATTTAACTAATTTCAACTAACAACATACATGGTTGAAACAGAGTAACTTTTAATAACAAAAGTTCATAACAACCTGCGCGAAAAAGTTGGAACTATGTTGTTTACTACTTAGTATAATTGATGGTGTTTGCCACACTAGTCCTATTTCCAACATCAATTTCCCGTCATTACATATCTTTTGCATTTGTAGCATGTTCAAAATTTCAGCATTTACAAATAAAAAATGAAGTATTTTTCTTATGCACATGAGTTAACATGGACAATGAGGATTCATAGGGCCAACTCCAACTAGTTTGGGATTGATGTGTAGTTGTTGTATTTCTTTATGCGTATCATATAGAAACGGGCACCTGATCACTGCACTCAAACCTGGCCTATTCTACCCTGGTGCTATAATGTGCCTACTTTCAACAACTATAAAGTAGAGGGACATCAATACCATCAAAAGAACGATTTCCAACAAAAAAAACTGTAATAATATATAGAGCATACCTCTTCAACAATGACACCTTTCAAGACATCAGGGAACTTTGAGATAATTATTTCCAGAATTCGTACGCGAGCTGCATAAAGGTTAGTTACTTCCATCCCAAGCCAAGGTCGACGTGATTGCCTATAATACAAATAAAACCTAAAGATTAGTACTAGGTATTTGTGATTAGATTTTCTATAAAAGTCTAAATGCTCTCCACTTTTCTTCATTACATTTGAAACAGAGATCCATCATGGATATGAGAATGGAACAACATATCTCCAGAAATAAAGGTCATAATTTTATTTGTTTCGCAAATTTTTCTATTCAATCTTTTGCAAGTTAGTAAAAGTTTAAGCAACATTAGAGATAAACCAAGAATCGAATTAAGGTCTATATATTAGCAGATCATTAGGCAACACTTTGACACCATAAGTCCTTAAAACTTGCGGTACCTGTATTTCTTATAATGCTCCCACCATATGGAAGCTACATTGATTGGCAAGAATGCAATAGAGCCTGGATCATAAAAGCAAATACCAATGACTTCTCCGTAGCGGTTAATAAGCGGCCCCCCAATACCGCACTACAATCAAGGAAAAAGCCCAAAATTAGCGATGTTAGAAAAACTATCAGACAATAGATATAGATAAAACATACATATCATTTGTCATTAATTAAGAATATACTCTCTCAATTTCATATTAAGTGATGCTATTAGCTTGTCACAACCCATAAGAAAGTTACTCACTCCTAGAGAGAAGTGCTTTTATTAAGAACCGTTGATTTCTTGATACATCACATTCATGCATTTATGATTCATGTGACAATATTAATACTCTTGAATTTGGAACAAAAGGAAGGTATTCATTAGCAAATAAACAAAGTGACTAACTACCAAAGTAAGAGATAAATGTGAGAGAGATTTCTTTAAAAATTGTGAAAGAAAGTTACTCTCATAATATTGCAAGTCGCCTTGAAAAGCTCTTTACACTCTAAGTCATCGTCGCAGCGATCAATGCTACAAGGATCAACCATAAAAGTAATTGAGAGAGAAGTCTCAATAACAAACATGACAATTAGATATGTTTGTAATAACATAAAAGTCAAATGAAAACACCAAACCAGAATTCACCAGGAGCAGCCGTGATATCATATGGCTTCGCATAAAAACGTCCAAGTGCAATAACTATATCTCCAGGAACAAGATCAAATGAATTTGAATGTGGACGAAGTTGAAATGAATTCTCCTCAGTACTCCGGAGCTGGCTCGGATCAATGGTGATAGAATCACTTAAATGAGCCAGGGATGCAATTGGAAGTGGTGTGTCTGATTGAATCTTCACGGCAGCAACATTGTAGTGGAGGTCATATGCTTCGATTTGACCATCAAATGATCTTCCATCGAATAGGTACACGATAACCTAAATAAATAGTTATAATTATCAAATAATCTAGCAAGAATTGACATAAAGAGGATCACCAATAATCAAGAGATTAACAAATAATAATTTGGTTAAAGAAAATATTAGATAAATTTGAGAATGGGATAAAAAGAAATCACCAACCTTGATATTATCCGCTATAGAATTTCCACTCGTGGAAGACCTAAAGAGACTTGCAGAGGTTAATATTATACTATAACTGTCCACACTTTCTATAATAGTCCCAGAACATTGAAATATCTCTTTTTCCCCTGCAATGAACACAAAAATAAAGAAACAAAACAAATATAGAAGGACGCAGCAAATATGAGAAAAGAAATAAAACTATTAAGAATAAATACCCGAGTATGATTTAAGACTGACGACAGATGTGGAAACTTTTAAAACAGCCCTCTTTGTGTAAACATCTAAATGATTATTTTGAGGATTCAAATAAAATCCCTGTTCTGTTCGACTCAACTTTATTGGTTCACTTACAAAGTCAGAACCTGCATAATTTCCAACAAACAACAAATGAAAATGAATTTTGATATCAAATAAGTTAGGTTTTTTTATGAAACTCACTGTACTGAGCCTCCTTTCGCTCCCTCTTCCATGGAGTAAAAGCTTCCACCCACTTCCTTTTGAAACCATCAAAAGTCATAATTTACCTACAAAATAAGTCATTTTACTCCGACATAACCATTTCAATGATTAAAATCAAATAAACACTAATATGCAATCAAATTAGCATTTAACGATAATCTGATTACACCTCTGAATATTCAACTTAAATTGTACCAAATCATATCAAGCCCTCTCCCATATCACCACATCAATTAAACATACCAAAGCCAGATACTTAAACCAGGTTAGAACACATAAAGAATAATAGGGACATACAACAACAACATCGAGAAAAAACACATTTGAACGAACAATAGAGCAGGAAAAAGAATCAACAACAAATATAATAAACCAGACAAAAGAAGCCTTCCACATTGCTCTATATTCTGCATTCCATGTTTCCCAATTGAAAATATGTTATTATGTCCCAACTACCAATGTTGCTAGTCTTCGTTAGAAATTGTGGATAGACATAATATTATTTAATTCTTTGTTTGGTAGAATGTTATAACTAATAAAATACATAGTAAACCATGGTATTAGGCTATCAGCAATATATGGATAAACACAGTTAAAGAAAAAACTACCATTAATACACCAAACCAAATATACCCAACATAATACAACTAATCTCAGCATAACTAGGGTTTTTATATTACTATATATTTTGAAGGTATATATACATATCAATGAAAGTCTGTGTGGCTCTATCACTGGTTTAGTTAGTTATTAGCTTAGCTCAAATCAATCTTTGTGCTTCTTGTCTGTTTTTGAAAAAACAAAACACACAAGGAAGAATCCATCGATGAAAATAAGAAATAAAAAATAAAAATCACGATAAACATCCATCAACAAGGATTAACATCAAAGAAGACTCTCAAATTTTCAAATACGATCTTACCAGACTGAGAGTCCGCAGAAATCTCATGAATATGAGCTCTCGCAGAGAAGCAGAAATCTCATACCTTTATACCAAGTAGGCTTTCCAACTTGTACAATAAAAGTGGAGTTTTTTTTTTTTTATTAAATAAAAATTTAAATAGGTATATTGTCTAGGTGGTCACTTCCAACAAGTACTTTATTGAAATAGTATTATATTGTGTATGTAAAAATAATATAATATATGTATAAAAGTTAAAAATAGCCTTTTATAATATGTATGTACTGAGTTCTTAAAATAATCTCTTATATAAAAATTATAAGATATTTTAAAAAAATTAAAATTATGATATATAGAGAGAGATTTTGAACTCACAGACATTATAAAATTAGAAGTTAGACTTAGTGATCGAGGAAATTTCTAAATTTACTTTAAGTTTTCAAGCACTAAATTTTTTATGTAATTGATAATAAAGCTAATGGCGAAAGCCACACTAATTGAACCAAAAAAGTTTCGAAAGCAAACACAAAAGTACTTTACAATAATTTGCCAATGAACTATGGATATAAATAAATAGACAACTTTATGGAACTTAAGTTCTTTAATCAAACTTTTTCTAAAAAAAATAAAAATAACGACACTATTTTCTCATTATCCACGGATTTAAATCATCTTTGAATATTTTTTTGGCTATGTATTATTGTTTAAAAGTTCGCTTCGATCAGTACTTGGGAATTTCATTCATAAAAGTTATATCTGTTTCAAATTAAAGTGCATGTCTAAACTCTAAATACAATTTTATATTTTTAAAAAGTAATTTTGCAAGTTTTAACTTCAAAATTTATAATCAAACAAAAACTAAATCTTCCAAATTCAAGAGTTTAACTTATATAAATTAGTAATTATTATTTTATTTGTCTCAATTATGTGATTTACTCTCCTTTTTAGTCGATCTAAAAAAGAATGACACATTTTTATATTAAATAGAGTAACAATTTTATTATAAAATATTTATTTTATCCTTAATGAAATAATTTATAACTACAAAAAATTCTACAATTCATTTTGGATCACAAATTTTAAAAGTTTTCCTTTCTTTCTTAAACTTCATGCCGAGTTAAAGTACTTCACATAAAATGAAGCAGAGAAAGTGCAAGTCTAATGAGAATTTTTTTCAAATATCGGCTCTGGAGATCGAGAGAAAAGAAAAGATACATCTTTTTCTTATGAGATTAAATCATACTACATACTTTCTCTATTTTATTTTATGCGACACTTTTCGGATTTTAAGATTCAAACAAGTCTATCTTTGACCATAAATTTTTCATATATCTTTTAAACATTTTGAATTATCAATTATCGTGAATTATAGTACTATTTACGTAGTTTACAAATATATAAATTTCATTTCAAAAAAATTAAAGATTTCATATGCAAATATCCAATTAAACTTAAACTGTTTCATAAAAATCGAAAGTGCCAAATAATTTAAGACATGAGAATATATAAAACAACGAAATCTAACCTATTACTAAGATTTGTTGCCAAACCTTTTGATTAATACATGTAACGTTGAAAACCCATATAACCTTTAACTGATGTCCTAAGAAGCTTGAAAGATTGATCAATTACAGTATTATTGATTAAGTGCACTTCTGCTCATCTTAAATACACTTAGTTGAAATGAATTTAACACCACTAAAACTTATAGTATGATTGGTCAAATTTTTAATTTTATTTTATTTTGGTTTTTATAAGCTTTATTCAAAAATATACTTTTGGCGAAAATAATTTATATTTGACCGCTAAACAATACCAATTTTTTTCATAAAATAATTTTAAGCTACAATTAGTATTTGATTAAGTCAGCAAACCACATCAATAAAAATTGTGGTGGAGTGATAACTACTTTGTCATCCTTAATTAGAATCTCTGTTTGAGATATAGGTAACTAATTTGTGATTAATTTTAGAATTAGCTTTTTCCATAATTATTTGGAAACAAATACAAGATAACTTATTTTAGGATGAGTTTAACGCTTTAAAAAGTGTACTATATCTAAATTTGGAATATTCAAAAATTATTTAAATCAATTTGTGTATTACTATATTAAAAATATATCATATATGTATTTTGTTTTTTTAATTAAAAAAAGTAAGTGATTTAATTTGTATCCATTTAGAGAAAATTAGCAATCAAGTCATAATGCATAACATAATTAGTTGAAACAATAACATTTTAAAAAATTTTGTATTCAAAACAAAGAAGTCTTGCTAGAATTTGTCAAAACAAAATTGACTTACCTGTTTGAATGGGCTTAAACGCTAGTCAAAATGACTTAAAGTTAGTTTTTGACAGGATTTGACAATCATCAAAGTGACTTATTTTAAGCCAAAAATTAAAAGTTAGGTGAAAAGTATTTTTTTTTTCTAACTTAAAAGTCATTTTATGTTGACCAGGTATATTACTTATTTGCCCTTAATTTTTTTTAAATTATTATTATTATTATTATTATTATTATTATTATTATTATTATTATTATTATTAATTTGTGATGATAAAGAAATATGTGAATGATAGGAAATATTATTATTTATGGATGTAAAATATAAATTAATTTTATTTTAATTTTTCT
This sequence comes from Solanum lycopersicoides, assembly GCA_022817965.1. Classification (NCBI taxonomy): domain Eukaryota; kingdom Viridiplantae; phylum Streptophyta; class Magnoliopsida; order Solanales; family Solanaceae; genus Solanum; species Solanum lycopersicoides. Next base: position 73,355,868 of record CM040619.1, on the reverse strand, counting down.
TAAGTATAAATATCTTAAATTAATCAACTTTTTATCATGTTAACCGTTTAAGTGTATTTCAGACATTTTGATAATAAAGTGTTTACCAACACTTATTTGTCAAAAACATCAACAACTTTTTTTTTCAACTGCAACACTTTTATCCAAACACATAACTAGTTATTTTAAAAATAAGTTTCAACATATTCAAAAATACTTTTTAAAAGTTACTTTTTTAAACCAATGCAAAAGGACTCTTAGCACAATTGTGCCTCGCCCAACGAAAATTTAAAAGGAAAAGAACATTCGTACTCAAAAACAAATATTATTTATAAATAACTATCATTTACTCAGTTACTTTTTGATATCATTATAGTATATATATATATATATATATATATACTGATGAATCAAGAAGGAAGATGTAGTGTTTCAATGAAAAGACTATTCATTTACTGCTTAAATAGTTTGGATCGTGATCCAATCAGGATAAATATATTAGGTTGGGTCCAATTAGGGTAAATACATTGTCTAATGAGTTCGGTTTGTGTAGCTTTTCCAAATATCAAAAAGAAAAAATTATTTAAATACATATCTTATTTTACTATAATCTATAAAACTTCCTATCATTTAAAAAAATTTACAAAATTTGCTCTTGGATACATCTCCTCTCAGATACATTCCTTTTTTCTTGGATACATTTGTCCCCTCTCTCAGATACATTCGTGAATTATGTATCCGCGTATTTTTTGAATAGCAATGCATCACGACCATGTATCCGCATGTCTGTTGATGTATACAAAATTCTTTAATTTTAATTTTTTTTTGTATTTTGAAAAATTGGAATATACTATAATTAACTCTTAACACTGATTAACGCTACGAAATACATATTTTGAAATTGCATGCTATAAATTAATGAAATTTTTTCCAATAGATGTGTGTGGATGGCTTGTGCAACCTACCAACGAATTTCAATGTAATAATAATTTAATTATACTATTAATAATTGTACATAGATAATTTATTTTCACCCATATATGATTGTGTTTAGATTTTAATATAATTTTTTTTTTAATAAATTTTTTAATAAATTTTTTTTTAAATTTTTTTTTAAAGGCAGTAAAAAAGAAAATCGAAGAGGATATTACTATGATTACAAATACTATTATGTTTAGATGGTTAAATACTTAAACTAGTAAAATTCCTCATATGGATAATTAAATACAATTTTAAATGAACGCTTAAATAATGCTTGTCTTGGATCATACTACATATTAAAATATTTATAAAAAACTCCTTCAAAGTGCAGTTCCTAAACATGTAAAAAAGACGCACCTCGTCCTATTCTTCTTCTTCTTCTTTCTTCTTCTTGCCTAAAGCCCTAAACCCTTTGAACGCATAATGTCGAACTGAAGTAAAAAGAAAATGATGTCACTCCTCTGAAATAGCAGCCGCAGTTCAAGGATAAGCCATTTAACACTATTTCATTCTCTTTCATTCCTAAGAAGAAACCCACATCTTTAACTATGGTAAACATTGCTACTTTTAATTTCTTCAAAAAAATTTCTTCTTAAATGGGTGTATTAATATAAATCTGTTTCGATATTACAGGATACTACACTAAGTGTGCTGGAGATGCAGCAGTTATACAATAGATTTAAGCCAGTGTTATGGGTTGTTAGAATTAAATACATAGCTGAAGAGAGACATATGGAAACATTTGAAACTGCTTTCTCTGTGAGTAGTGATGGATTATTATTAACTACTGCTCATTTTTTCCCAAAAACTTTTTATGAATTGGATGTGAGGAGGTTAGATGAACCTACTTTTCAGTCGGCTACTGTAGCGTATGAAAAGCCGAAATGGGATGTTTTGTTACTGCAGCTCATAGATATGAATGATTGCCAATGTGTTGGACTTAACAACAGTGATTCACTCTCAGTGGGTCAAACTTTATTGCACATAGGGCATCCTAATAATTTTGTGGGGTCGTTTTTGACGGGTAAAATTGCCTTTGAATGTAAAGGTAATATCGAAATACCTAAGACCAATTTAACTTGCAAAAGTTATACTCCTACTGCCTTAGAGACTACCCCTGAATATAGAATTATGGGCGATATTTGGAATAGGCATGTGTTTGTTGATCCTCGGTCTTTTACCTATGAAAAGAATATTCATCCTTTTGTTCCTGTGATACAAATGTGTGGCTTCATTTGTGGAGAAGGTTGTTCAGGTGGCCCTGTTTTCGATGTTAGAGGAAAAGTTGTAAGAATGGTTGCAATGTCTGCAAATGGATATGAAATCGCTATTCACGTTGCAATATTGAGAGAAATGTTCAAAGAACAACACTCAGACGAAGATAGGAAAAGAAAAGCTATACCTGATCCTAAAATTCAGGTTAAATACTGTCATTATTCTAAATTATTTGTACAATTAACTCATTGTGTTCAACTCATCAATTTAATGTAGGCTGGAGATTCCAAGAAATTCAAGACACATCATGCCGATAGAAAAGGAAAAGGTAAGTATTCAAATTTTTTGGCATCTTCCCTCTTCAACTATAACTTTGTTGTATTTTGAATTTTTGAATTCTGCAATTTACGGGGTTTCCTGGTTTCTCTTTGTTGACTTCATTATCAACACATAACTCCCTTATGGATTTGATGGATAAATAGGGATGTATTTTTTTTCAAATTTTTCCTTGAATATTATTGCTTTTATCTCTTTTAAAACAGCTATTTGGCTTCTTTTCTCTCGCATTAGTTCTAGAGTTTTTTTCTACCTTTGGATGTTCATATTCATGACACAAGTGTTCCCATGAGATATTCCTTACGTTCCTATGTTTCGGATGCTCTGGAAGATTTGTGAATAAGCAAGGAAAATCATTTAATGAGGTGTTTCTATCTTTATTGAAACTTCTAGTGTTCCTGGGATATGGGAACTAGAAATAAAGGAACTATTGTGTCACGGACTTAGAATTTTACTAAAGATCCGTGCGATACTTGACAACTTACTCACGAATTTTTCACGATCTGTAAGCTCAAATAAGCCTTTAAAACTAAGATCGCTAAAAGAATGCGTGAAAAAGAACTTAGAAAGAACAAAACGTGATTAGAAAGAACAAAAGAGAGCTTGGTAGAAGGGCTTTTGTATTATGTTTGGAGAATGCTTACAACTTTGCTTGCTTGATTTACAAATGAGAGCTCACCTATTTATACTACTTCCTAGGAGCCTAAAGTGTCAAAAAATTACTTACAAATCTCTAACTTTGATTCATATTCTAGAAAAATCTACACTTTATAGAATATATCTAAATTATTCTAGAGAATTTAAGGAATTCTCTAGTCTTCTTTATTAATCTAAAAGGTTCTAGAGTTCTCTGCAAACTTCTTCACAACTCTAGACCCTTCCGCCCTCATCCGGACGCAAAATTTAATTTTCATATGACGGAACGTGACAATTGGCTCTGATATCAATCAGGTCTTTTAAGTCAAAGCTATTTTGAGATGTAAGACATCAGTTTCAGGGGGTGAGATTACTGATGTATTGATTAGGGTTAATAGAAGATATTTGGCTTTTGGATTGTGGGGTTCTACCTTTGTCTAACTGAGCATGGACAATTTTTGTTATTACTTTTTCTGTTTGTGAAGGGTCATTCTCCTGTTGATGTGGATGAAAATTGTCCCCTACTGATAGTTAGGTTTTATTAGTGTGAGGGGGCATATTGGTCTTCTTGGGTGAAGCTAGAATAGGGGCCAAAGTAGCTGTAGTACAAGTACTCACCACCTTTGTTAAGTCGGTCTGATAAGCTATATTATTTTTTTTATTAATTTTTATGACGTGTCAGAATTGGAGATGGAAGATGTATGTTGGATATAGTCCAGATTTTCCGGTGTCTGTGATTCATTTTGGATTCTAGGGGTAATGAATCCCTTATTTTTAGCATCCTAAGTTGATTTTATTTTTTTCTGTATTTGTAAACTTAGAGAATCAAGATACTTGCCTGTTTCGACATGAAATAATTTAACGTTTATACCTGGGTCGTCCTTCTTTGTTACTCTGTGTTGGTCTTCTTATCTGTTGTCTCCGTTTAGTGAAGGTAACTGTTTGTCAAGGTACTTAATCCTCTCCGGTGCTTTATTCACTTATGCTTTTGTCTTCTTCTCTGTCCTTGTCCCTATGTGGTTGTTCTTGACGTGGCTGTTTGATTATACAATTCTGTACTAAGTGCCAAAGTACCCCACAACCGGTGCATAATATATCTGCTCCTTCATATACAATGGGTTGTCTATGGTATCCTATGTAAACGAACTTCTTGACCGGGATACCAATGGGGACTTCGACGCGCCTAGAGTGGCTGAAGTGCATACATCTGTTTTAACTAATTTGCCAAGGTTTTTGCCTACTTTGGCTAAAATTGAGTGGTCCTAAAACTCCGTGGGTAACTTCTGGCAGTCTAATCCATATAGCAGAGTATGTTTCCATGGCTTCAGAGGTGAGGAAATTTGGGTGCCACCTTTTAACTGATAGAAAATATCTGTTAATAAACCAAGGACCATGTTGTAGTGTTCTTTGTAAACTTTCTTCTTTGTAGAATTTAACACAATGTAATAGTCATGTCCCAGATCAATTAATACAATATCCTCTGAAACTCTCCACAAATTGGCTAGTTTCCTTTTTGGATATTGATGACTTATTCTTTTTCCAAAGATTTTGATGATGATTGAGTATGTCCAAGGTTGATAGATTCTTTTTTTGTCTTCACTCTGTCAAACATATGAAATCATCATCATCTTGCTCTGTTTCTGCCAATTGATCCTGAAGGATTTCTTTTCCTTTGTTAATTGATGTGTTAGGATGATCAATAAGCATATTCACTTCAAGGTTTGATTCTTTTGGGATTTGATGTGCTTCAATTGGTGGATATGGTGTGATACGTATTTCTTTGAAAGTGGTTCTCTCTTCCTCCGTAGTTTCTGTCACAGTATCCATAATTGTATCAGCAACGCTTCCATTGTCGGGTGGAGCAGGTGGATTTAAATTTTCTTGGCAATAGTTCATATTTTGGTTATGATAGAATTTGTTTTTTTCTAGTGAGAAGTTTGACCTTAAAGATAGTGTTAGTTTTGAAAAGAGAAATTATTTTCAATTCCTATTAGTTACTTAAGTCTCTTAGCTTATGTGCAATATGATATTTATTTAATTGTTCTGAAATTAACTATTTGCAGGTAGATTTGCATGAAATGAAGTTTGAAGACTCGCACTGCAGATATAACAATTACTAACAAGATATTTGCTACTTATTACTTATGTTGATAGTTGAATTACCCTTCTAATTTTACTTGTATTGGCTACTTGAACTTGTATTGCACAATAGGATATTTGCTACAATTTGAACTTGTTACAAATTCATTGTTGCCGAATGCTTTTGGCTTAATGATCTTTTATTAGTATAAGAAGAAGAATGAGTTAACTATTGATTAGCCGAATGCACTTGTTACAAAGCGTGCCGAATGAGTTACTTGCACGCTTTGTAATATTACTTCTGTTCATATTTCTCATGGTTGTTATATCTATTTACAAATTTCTCAATGCAAAGTTGGTTTACTTATTTGGATGGAGAGATTAAGTCACTCCAATGATTCTGTTTGTGCAACAAATTATACATGGTAAAGGCTAAATACCTAGATAACCATTTAAACTTGACACAATTTGTAATCAAATTCGTGTATATATTGGGTTAAGTTTAATGGTTAACTGGGTCAAGGGCGAGTAACTTCACGTTTTCAAACACTCATCATTTTCGACAGCATGCAAAAACGACAGGTTGTTCACTTTCAACTGTTTTCATAGAACAATTTACGATGCACCAAATGTCATCTATTGTCCAATCTGAAACTGAAGATGCATGTATTTATTTTCAAGCGTTTGTTCGAAGAAACGCCAAGATTAACCTTACTCAGAAGCAATTTTATTGTAAGTCGTCATCATTCTTTTTCAGGCGTTGGTTCGTAATTCAGAATTAAAGTCTTTGTTATCTAAAAGGGAGTACTGGCAATTGTAGCAAAAGTTTGATATGCACTTTGCCAAACATCCGAATTTCACTTAATATCTCTATCTAGCCAATGATTTAGTTTTTTCACAATGGGAACCCAGTAATTGCAGTTCAGTAGAATAACTGTTATCCATAACAAAACAAAACTAGATTTTCTGCTGTATACACATGCAACAAAATGCATGGAGAGCATAATATAAAAAGAAAATGTTTGAAGTTATCTCGAGTTCCAAAAAGTGTTCCCAAAAATAGATAGCAGACAAGAAACACTCAAGTTAGCATTAATCAACTAGCTTAAGCTCGCATTGCAATTTGCATGTTAGAACCACCATACATCTTCCCATTGCCTGCAACCCTTGAGATGTTACTATCCTCGAATGTCATCATTCCTCCAAAAGTGGCCAGCTGAAAAAAATGAATGTTCAAGACACGGAGAATGATGGTTAATCATCATGAAAAATGACAAAAATGAAATGAGAAACATAACAGTTCCATTATAAAGTTCTCCTCGTAGCATGAGATGTTCCTAGTTTACATAATTACACCTCTGTATGTTAAGAAGAAGATGATACCTTTATAATTTATCTGATGTGACCTCCTCCACCACCATCCTAAGATGTACAGGAACATCATGACTTGCTCTTATCACAGCCAACTCCATAGATTCTCCAACATTATTCCACATGTTTTCAAATAGCTAATGACAATTTAAATAAGAAAAGATAAATGATTATTAATACCAATAGGAAATTGCATTTTTCATCACGTGTTTCTTTACTCATTGTTTTTGTTGATAGTTTTTCTGTGTATCAAAGTACATTTACAAAGTTGCATTGATCAACTTGAAGAAAAGGAGGTTTTTTTGGCAGAGTAGCACATAGTTACCAGAAAGCCTTTTAAGCATGTTGCTTGAACTTTCCAAAATGTTATCGCACTTGAGTCGGATCTATGTATTTTTGGAGGATCCAACACGCACCCATCAACATTTTTGAAGAGTCCGAGCAACATAGCTTTTAGGTACAATAAAAGAACCCAATATTCAACTAGAGATAGCATCAATTAGACCTAATAAAAATCCAGGCCAAGGGTTGACTTGGCTTAGCAATAGCCTGGCCTCCCTTTTTACTGTTGGGAAAAATCATACTTTTAACATGCATAATAAGTGGGATTGAGTGAGTAAACATAGGCAGTCTCAAAGAAAAAAATGTTCCCTAACCCGGTATTTTGCAGTTGTTGCATTAAACAGTGATTAAGACTAGCACCAATATATTACCAAACTGGTGAAAAATATACATACAACATGACTAAATGACAACTATCTTCATAACCAAATAGCTAATGCAAATGAAGTGATTATTATGTCCTAGATAATCGTGCAAAAAAAGAGGGAAAACACACTTGAATAAGTTTCTTCATTAATTTCTACATTTGCTATGTTCCAACCATATATTGCTATCTAGCGACTATGAGTCATGTACAAATAAAAACACCAGAATAACTTATTCTTGACCAGTAAACCATCGACTGGTAGAGTTGCCAGATGCCAGATAGTTGAAAATTTCAACATGTAATACAAGTTGACAAGATAAAGAATAGACAAATCAAGATTCATAGAGCTACCAAATATAGGCTAGATTACAGCAAAGCTCATGTCCCAACTCCCAAACAGACCATAGGAAGACTGAAATATGAAAATAAGTGAATTTTACTCACTATCTCACAGAAACTAAAAACTAAAAACAATTTATAATTTTAGACCAACTCCAACTCATGCCTTTCTGGATGATAAGAGGTAGAACTACTGTAAACGAAAAGGGGAAAACATATGTGCAATCCTGTTGCGAACACGACGACATAAAGCCCTTCTTAGCTACAGATGGGAAGGGTGGTCGTACGGTTTCCTTAGTAAGATATGAGCATCTAAAACACATTAGCATCCACCATTTTAAATGACAAAAACAAGCAGCATGATGACGATTTGCAGTACTGCCATTGCAGTGATAACAGAAAGCAAGTAAAAAGATCTTACTATGATGGATGCAGATTGCTAAACAGACTAAGGAGGACGTCTACACTTGTGAAAAGAAAGCAACCGCGTCATCGCTGATGAAATTCGTATTTTGTATTGAAACCCATCATATAAAACCTATCCACTATCACTAACTCAAACAGTGCAGAAAGTGACGGTGTAATAACTTTTTTCCTGTCCTTTTCCTCAGTCTTAATGAAGATTCTACATAATGCAATAAAAGTAACTCTTAACAATAAAAGAAGAAAATAAATGTACCTCGCAAGTAAAAACGAGAAAGAAAAGGTTTTAAAGAGGAAAGGTAATAATTTACCTCCAAGAAACTGTAGAATTCTTGTCACCAAAACTGAATTCATAAACTCATTGTGTTTAATCCCGGGATTCAGCAGAGAACCAGGTACGTATATTCGACAATTTAAATAAGTAATGCAGGCAATTAAGAAAGAATTAATTTTAAAAATGTTGAATAACAGCATCACATGTTGAAACAGTATTTTTAACTTCATTTCTCTGCTTAGTGCTGATCCTCTAAATAGAATTCTTTATAATAATTAAAAAAGCGGACAATGAGGATTCATAGTAAGCGCGACTGCCAACTTGTTGAGGACTGATGAGTGTTTTTTTGATCGCCCATTCAAACAGGCACTCAATCATCAGAATGTTTGCACGCCGACCTGGCCTATTCTACCGTAGTGCTATGCAATCGCGTACTTACTTCAGCAATGTATAAAATGAGGGGCATGCAATACGCATCTAAAAGACAACAGTTTTTTTCACAAAAAAATCTTCAATAATAGAAGCATACCTCTTCCACAATGACACCTTTCAAGACGTAGGCAACTTCTGAATAAATTTTTCCAGAAGTTCTAGATATGCTGCATAAAGGTTAGTTACTTCATCCACGCGAAGGTAGACGTGGATTGATATGATAGAAATTAAACTAATTAGTCATTGTATTGGTGTGCTTGATTTTATAAGCTAGACTCCTCCAAATTTTCATTTTTTTTTGACATGGAACAAGGATTACCAAGTAGAAAGAAATACTTTGTCAACATTAGAAAAACATAAGTGGTATAACATTTTAGTGGGACTGACAGCCCCAGAACATAAATCGTTATGGATATGAGAATGGCACAAAACATATACGGAAGAATTCCAGAATTCAAGTACT
>CM040619.1:73287904-73346606 GCA_022817965.1 Solanum lycopersicoides | reverse complement strand
ATGGCCGACTGAACTGAAAAGTAAAGCAATATGAAAAGACGAATCACATAACTAGAGGTAAAAAAACGGAAGGCTAAGTAATAATGGAATGCACACGAGTGTATAAAATCTAACTAAATTAATATATAAGCTAACTACACTTAACTGGACCCCCATAAGCCCATAAGATACACTCGTGCGCAAGTTTAAATAAAAACCCGAACGGACCCCCATAAGCCCGACGAGTACACAGAATAACTATAACTAAGGAGAATAGAACTCAAGGCCAAAGAACATCGAACCAAATGCTCCAAACCAAAAAGTAGAATCTGACGTACGGAGGTCGGGCCTTGAACCGGAGCCTCACCAGAATTACACAAGTAGCCAATCACAAAATCATAAGTAATGAGGCCGGACCTCTAACCGGATGCTCTACATACTTGAGGCCGGACCTCTAACCGGTATGCTCTACATAAGTATGTGGATGGTCGAGGCGGACCTTAAATCCGGATACCCGACAAAGATGTCGATATAGCTGCTGAAAGAGTCTTTATCTATCCATAATCATAAATACCCGTGGAACACCATCCACACTTAGCTAATCAATGTAAGTCCTTGAAGCCGAATCGAAAATCAACTTTGAATCGCGGAGCGGAAGTTCATTCACGACGTAACTCGTGAAGCCGTAACATCGAAGAATTAAGGATAACTATCGTCGTAGCGAACTCATCGCTTAGCTAAGGACCAAACTATCAGACTCAAGTCTGCTACACAAGTCTACAAGGATTTAAGCCAATCGAGCGACGTCGAGGCTGAACTAAGTCCACCGACTTCGAATCATGCATTTCTAAGGCAAGCCCTAGTCAAACCTAAACTAAGGCCCAACATACTTCTGATAACCAGTATTCAAACATACAAGTACTCTATATAGCAAAGAAGGTCCATTAATAACAATAAACATGCTCACAGTTACCCGATAATCTCTATTAAAAAGGCCGAAACTATGATTTTTAACACCTATGCATGATCCAATAACTACCCAACCCAAATCCCAACTAATCAACATGCATTCACATGTTCGAGTTCAATCTAAGAAAGGAAACCGTAGCCTACCTGAACGCAGATCACGCGCGCTCCAAAAATATCACTTCCCCGGAGCTTTTCCTTCTGAATGGCCTCGAAACGTTGATACACTATCAAAAATAGATCACAACGTTATTACGGTCATTTACACACTAAAATCGCAAGAAATGGAGACGGTCAATTTCTCGGTCAAAACGGAAAAATGGGATTCGCCGTTGAGAAATCCAGAATTAACCCCAAATAAAGGTCCTAAACAACTCTTGGAACTTGTGTTCCAAAATGGAACACAATTCGGGACTCAAGACCGTCCCAACATGAACATGCAACCAAAAACCCAAATTCTATGCTAAAAATCAGCAACAATGGCAGCAGCTATTTACAAGAATTTACCAAAAATTGAAGGTCCAACTGCCAAAACCAATCACACTACGACGATCCTCACGAAAACCCCCACAAAATAGACTCTTGAATCACCAGATTCGGACTTAAAATGACCAAGAAATCACCTTCTAAAAGTTTCCCAAAACTTGAGCTCGAAAATGAGCTAAGACAGCAGTTAAAACACAAAATTTACCTCAAATCGGGTCCCCAAATCAGATTCCAAGCTCACCAACGCGTTGCCCTCGAACAATCTCACAACTTAGCCTTTTGAATCGCCCAATTTGGAGTTCTGTAGCTCAATATAACAAAATTTTAAAGTTAAACTTAAAGGCTGAAAATTGGGCTTTTATAAAGACGAAGCTGATCACTAATAAACCCAAAATTTTGGTCGTTAAAACCCCAAAATCTGGTCGTTAAAGGGCTGCACCAGATTTCAGCTTTATCTAGTTTCTTCAAAGTCTCCGACGGGTGCTCGGAATCCGTTCGGAACCTGATAAAAATAAAACAAATATGCTACCCTACTAAAGTCGACATTCCGGACTCAATGGCGCAGTCAAAATTTCCATCAGAGGTCATCTCGATAAAATGTGGGTCCCACTTCCATTTGCCATTTTAAGTCAAAAACCACATAAAGGCTCGGAAAAATATCGAAAACCTCAGGACACGAAAGAAGGGTCAAACTAGACCAAACTCGACATTCCGGAGCTAACTGCGCTGACGGAATTCTCATCCGAGCGCGTTTACTCAGAATGTTGACTAATTGCACCAACTCACACTGAAAACTTCGGGAGTCATGTCGACCATGCTACTAGCCTAAAATGACCCTTCCGTAACTGATGGAATCGTCAGAATTGGATTCTGATGTCATCTTCTTGAACTTTTGATCGAAAATGATCGTTCAAGGTTCATACGCTCCAAAAACACTAAAGCTCACACAATAACCAAACGAACGACCAGGTGACCGAACTGTCAGTCCCAGCAAGTCATAAATGACTTGGGATTTCTATAGGAACGCTCTAAACGATGTACAGAAGATAAAACACTAAAAATGACAAGAAGGGTTATTACAGTACTTGATATGAATCAGTGATGTTGAGATCAGATTTCCAACTTTATTATTGTTCTTTTGATCCCGTATGAGTATTTCTGTGATTTTTAATCATTGAAATAAATTTATAAGAGTAAAAATGACTTACTTTGTAGGTAAATTATGGGTTTTGATGTTATCAGAAGGGAGTGGGTGGAAGATTTTACTCCTTGGAAGAGGGAGCCAAAGGAGGATCTGTACTGTGAGTTTCATAAAATTTCTCTTCTAGTTTCTATTGATATTAAAATTCATTTGTTTATGTTGTTTTTTGTGAAATAATATAGGTCCTGATGTTGAAAGGGAATCAATGAATGACAAACCAAAGCGACGGAAATTTTATTTATATCCACAAAATAGGCACTTAAATGCTTACACGAAGAGGGCTGCTTTAACAGTTTCCAGATCTGTCGTCAGTCTTGAATCATACTCTGGTACTTGTTCATAAAAAAATCTTTTATTTTCTCATAGTTGCTTGCTTGGATTCTGATGGACTTTACTGCTAAAATAGTAAATAAAAGAACAAGTACTGCTGGTTCACACTAGATACACTGATATTACAACAAGAAGTCTGTAAAAAACATATCACTAGAACACTCCCAACACCATAAATTATGATTAAACCGATCATAACCTTTCTAGACATTCGAGAGGCTAGAACTCTCCCTGAATTCCTTTTTTTTAAAATTAATCAATGCATGGTACTGGAAAATTGTTGGGGACTGATATCATTAGAAGCCCGATAATCCACACAAAATTTCCAACTTCTGTCCTTCTTCTTAACCCATAAAACGACTAGAATATGGACTAGTACTAGCTTTAATGATACCAGCAGCCAACATCTCTTTGACCAAACACTCGATTTCTGCTTTTTAAGAATGAGGATATTGATATGGACGAATGTTTCTTGTTTCTTTTATTGCTTGGAGACTTAATCTTTTAACTTTTATTATCTTTTAGTTCTAACTTTTGTTTGGATTTTACCTATTATTGTTACTTTTGTGTTTATTGTCAGGGGAAGAGATGATATTTCAATGTTCTGGAACTATTATAGACAGTGTTGACACTTGCAACATAATATTAACCACTGCAAATCTCCTTAGGTGTTCCACAAATAGAAATTCTGTAGTAGATAATATCAAGGTTGGTATATTTTTGTTATGTTCTCAAATTTGTCTAATAATTTCTTGACCAAATTTGTATTTGTCAATCTCATGATAATTGGTGATTCTTTGTATGTCATTTCTTGCCAAATTTTTGCTAGATAAATTGGTAATAATAAATATATATGTAGGTTATCGTGCACCTATTCGATGGGAGATCATTTGATGGTCATATTGAGTCATATGACTTCCACTACAATGTTGCTGCCATAAAGATTCAATTAGACACACTACTTCCAGTTGCATCCTTGACTCATTTAAATGATTCCATTGTGATTGATCCGAGCCAATTACAGGGTACTGAGGAGAAGTCATTTCAACTTCATCCTTATTCAAATTCATTTGATCTTATTCCTGGAGTTTCAGTTATTGCACTTGGTCGGCTTAACAGGAAGCCATACGATATCATGGCTGCTCCTGGTGAATTCAGGTTGGTGTTTAATTTGAATTTTACTTTAATGCTATCACTTCTTTGAACAAAAAGAAGTGGGATTTATGTGTTATCACCTGTTCATTTTGAGTCTTGGTTTTGAAATTGCATGCCCTTAGAGAAAGGGATTTATTCCTAGTCATTGTGGTCCATAAGCAGCACATCCATGTTTTTGGCGGTTTTGCTACTGGTGCATATTTTGACAAAGCATGTCGAATGCATCTATTGTGCGCATTGGAATCATTTTCATAAGCAGACAAGCCTTAGCTGGTTATTGAGAGGGTAGAAACTCCCCAAATCCTTGCTTTATTTTCTTATATCTAAAAAGTAAAGGGGTATGGTGGATTGTGGGTGGTAAAAGTATGTTCACTCATTTACATAAGTTGTTTTGTTAAACATAATGTGTACTTCCTTTAAGCACACTGACTCTCACACATGTACACTGCTCATTGCATACGTGTTTGCTATGTTGGTTATTGAGACTTATCCCTCAAATTTTTAATGGTTGATCATTGTAGCATTGATCGTTGTGACTATGACGACTTCGACTGTAAAGAGCTTTTCATGGCGACTTGCAAAATTATAATAGTAACTTTTTTCACACCCTTTTTTTCTTTAAAGAAAAACTCTCTTTCACGCTTACATCTTACTTTGGTGGATGACTCTGTTCATTTTGCTTTTGAAGATATTCTTAATAAATGACAAATGATATGCATATTTTATAATATCATGTATATTTTTAATAGAATAATTGCTAATCTAGGGATTTTTCGTTTCATTCTTTATTGTAGTGCGGTGATGGGGGTCCACTGATTAACCAATATGGAAAAGTCATTGGTATCTGTTTTCATGATGTGGGATCTACTGCGTTCTTACCAGTCAATATAGCTTCCATATGGTGGGAGCATCATAAGAAATATGGGTATGCTCTAAATCTTTGCCTTTATTGTTTGCTTGATATGTGATAATACTATTTTTCTTTTTGCAACTGCCAGTAAAATACCTGAATCTCATAAATTTATTATTTTGTAAAGCAAGCACCATGTCTCAAATTGTATAGCTGACCCTATTGACACAACAAAAAATTCTACAAGACATCTTACATTAAACATATTTTGTAGTTATGTAGGTTCTCTACTTCTTGAGTACGGCTTATTATATTGATGTGATTCAAAGGACTTGTTTTAAGTTACTTGTAATTAGTTAATGGACTTTGGGATGCTTGATGCATTGGAAGCTGACAAAACAGGCATGTGAAGTGAATATTTGTAGTGAAGTTCAGGAAATAGGAACCCATTGAGTTATGCAAATTTTACTGAATAAGATCTTAAACTGATGTTTGATTGGACAATGAGAAGCTTAATTGTAGTTTAATGCACATGAGACCTAGAAGTATGGTCTAAATATTATATTCAACTTGTTTGTGTCATTATGGGGATCTTCTTTTCTTTATATTGTCTTACAGCTATTGTAGTTTAATAAGGAGTTTGGTTGATATTTAATGTTGGTGTGTATATTTCTAACTTCCACGCTGCTGAAGTACTTGCACATCCTGATTTTTGGTTCTTTTTATTTTGGACTCATCTCCTTGAGAAATGACAAATAATTTTCGAATTCCATGTCTAGAAAAAATGGAATAGAATAAAATCTGCAGATAATTTATGCAATTTTAAGCTAATATAATCACTAGCAGTGGGGTCCTTCTTGAGTTATTTGAGGCAAGTCTTGCCATGGTTGGATTTCTGGACTCTTTGGTATGTCTCTTGACAATGAATAAATGTTGGTTCCATCATTCTAACCAAAAAGTAAATTTAAACATACAAGCTTTGCATGCTCTCTAGTACATCAATGTGGTCTTACAGTAGTACATTTGGATCTCCTCGTCTATATATTGGGATGTAATTGTGTATTATACTCTGTATTTGGATAATGACTTCTACTTTTGTTCACACCTACCTTGCAATAATAAGGAACGGAAAAAATAATCTGCAGCAGAACTCTTTAACCATAGTTGACCTGAGATCTGTGTCATTGTTAAAGCTATCCTCCCTCAAGTGTGTAATCTGAACCATCAGCTTCCGCCTCTTCATCCTCCTACTGACTTGAGAAAGGGCAGAAGCAGTTGGTAGCTTGAGAAAATTGCTAACATTTAATCCAAGAAGTTGTCCAGTGACCATAGAAATACTTTTCACTGTGTACTACTTCAAAACAACCAGTCCATCCATATAAGAACTCAAATAGGGAGAGAACTCTCTATTGTTGCCTCTATCTAGGAACAAACTTGCCTTTGCGCCTTTACTGTTTGCTGTGATGGCATTGACAGTGCCCAAATTATCAGAAGGCCTTTTGTTTTTGAGATAAGGGTAATTGTATATTCACGAAATCTCATCATCCAAAAAATGAAGAGGTGGGAACTTACCACCCACAGGGGGCAGAGTACATCCTCAATATTGTCTACAAACTTTACATATTCCCTATGAAATCAACTAAAGCTTCTTTCCCCACCTGATCTTGTTTACACCAAAAATAGAGAAAGTTGAGGCAATTCATTCTTGATCTTCTGGATGCTGCTCCTTTTAGCTTCAAAAAATCTTGCATTTCTTTCTTTATTGTTCACTAAATGCATGCTCTGATAATCTTCCACCAGTTTTCCTTTGCCCCTCTTCTTCCAATTCCTTCCCAGTTATTTAGCACATTTCAAAGGTAGTCTTGGGCATTACCAACTCAAACCTAGTATACAAAAGAACATGTTTGCAGTGCAGGGATAAATGGCTATTAATCACTGCTTCTTGGCCACACAGAAAATACCTCGAGCAAATCTGTCAGCCTCTTCTTTTTAGCACTTCACGAGTTAAACATGCTCTTCTAATCACAAGCCATGTAAAACAAGAGACTCTGAGGAATTTTGATCTTCCAAATTAACTTCCAAGGCCAAGCCATTGTCAATGACCAATTATTCTTCATCTTCCATTAGCAGGACTACTTTACTGTGAAGACTCCCTTGATATGCAGATTTCAAATTGATTTGTCTGGGCCGATTGAAATGCCTGAGGAGGTGTTCAGTAACTGAAGCAAACTTGCTACACTATCAACTTCCCAATCATTAAGAGCCTTTCTGGAGATTTGGTCCCATCTTGGGGGCCCCACATCTGAGAGACATTGCCATTTCTTTGTAGGTTGTGATGTGTAGGTCTAGGATAGGGCTTTTAAACTGTCTTCTCCTTACCAGTGTTCATTCCAGAAATTTGTTTGCATACCATCTCCCACTTCAATGGACATGTTGGTATTAAACTGAGGCCATATCCTTATGATGGTTTTCGACACGCAGTGTTCCAGTGATTCAGTAGCCCATATTTCTCTGCAATGAACCTTCTCCATAACCATTTCTGCAATGGACAAGCAATGTGTAAACTGAGGTTCTTTACCCAAACCCCCTTGATTTTTGTAAGGGTTAAAACATCTCACCTCACCAAGTTGCATCCTCTCTCTTCCTTGTTTTCTTGCCAGAAGAGAGTTCTCCTCAGTTGATTGATTTTCCTTTCAATGCTCTTGGGTATAGGGAATAAGCTCATCATATATGTGGGAAGGGTATTCATTACTCATTTTATTAGTACTCTAACTCCGAGGGAGAGGTACCGACTCTTCCAACGCCATGCTGATAGGCAGAAAAACAGGAGCATGGGTTGGAGTTTATGGACTTATTCTGCCTCTATTAAACTAGATTATAAAGAAAGGTAAACTGCTTTAGTGCTTTAAAAATATACCTTGAAAATGATTAATATTAATTTGATAAAAAAAGAAGTTAAATGATTTCTGCGAACAGGTTTTGCTTTTATGTTTGAAAGAAAAAGACAAATCAGAAAACTACAATGTCAGCCAGCACATCCTCAATTGATACCTCACGTTGTAAGGTCTTGTTGTGTTACCTAATTCATCATCTTGTAACAACTAGAATGTCGGCTATAATGATCTGCTAATATGTAGACCTTAATATGTCTAATGTCGCTCAAACTGTTACTAAGTTGTATTTTGGGGTTTTTGAAAATGCTACATATCATAGTCAGTATTGTAATAAGCTTGTAAGTTAGTTTTTTATTTAATAAAAAATTACAGTATGGCGATATCAGAAAGTAGGACACATAAAAGGTTTGAGGAATAGGGAAAGATCATGATAAATAACCTGTACACTGGCGGGTCTTTTAAAAAAAAAAAACTTATAAACATTAGCACTTTCTCTTTTCAGATTTTTAGGCATCAGCTGGAAAGCCCTCCCCCAGTCAAGTTCAAGCAATTGTGTAAAAAAAACAGAATCTTTAATAACTTGCAAGTGATTGAATATAAAATTTGGCTAAAGAAATAAAATTACTACCTTGAATTCTGGAATTTTTTGGTGATATGTTGTTGTGCCATTCTCATATCCATAATGGATCTATGTTTCTTGGTGTGTGTCAGTCCACTAAAATGTTTATTCCACTTATGGTTTTTCTAATATTAACAAATATTTCTTCTACTTGGCAATCTGCTTGTTCATGTCAAAATATAATGAAGAAATTTGGAATGAGTTTAGGCTTATTGAAAATCTAAGCACACAATACATGGTACTAATCTTGGGTTTAATTTCTATCGTAGTCAATCACGTCTACCTTGGCTCGGGATGGAAGTAACTAACCTTTATGCAGCTGATCTAGAACTTCTGGAAAGAATTATTCCGAAGTTGCCTGACGTCTTGAAAGGTGTCATTGTGGAAGAGGTATGCTTTCTATTATTGAAGATTTTTTTTGTGGAGAACTGTTCTTTTAGATGGTATTGATGCCCCCTCTATTTTATAATTGCTGAAGTAAGTAGGCATGTCATAGCACTACGGTAGAATAGGCCAGGTCTGGGTGCAAGACATTCTGATGGCTGTGAGGTGCCTGTTTGTATAAAATGGGGCATAAAAAAACAACTCATCAGTCCCAAACAAGTTGGAGTCGGTTATATGAATCCTCATTGTCCATGTTTTTTAATTATTATAAGGAATTGTATTTAGAGGATCAGCACTAAGCAAGAGAAATGAAGTTACAAATTAACTCTTCACAAGTTATTATGAACTGTTTCTAAAAGAGTAAAAGTTACTGTTCAACCATGTATGCTGTTAGTTCAAATTTTGTTAAATTATTCTTTCTAATTGCTGGATAATTTGATAAATTGTCGAATAGGTCGTACCTGGTTCTTCTGCTGAATCCGCTGGGATAAAACACAATGATGTTATAATTCAGTTTGGTGGAACAAGAATTCACAGTTTCTTGGAGGTAAATTATTACCTTTCCTCTTGTAAAACCCTTCTTCTCGTTTTTACTTGGAGGTACATTATTGCCTTTCTTCTTGTTATTGTTAAGAGTGTATTTAATTGCATTATTTAGAATCTTCATTAAGCTGGGGAGAGAGAAGTATTCACAGGTCACTTTTCTGCCTTGTTGGAGTAGTGATTGTGGATATGGTTCAATACAAAATTACTAATTTTCATCAGGATATGGTGGTTGCTTCTTCACAAGTTTAGAGTCCTCCTTATGTCTGTTAGCATGTTCATCTGTATCCATCATAGTTAAATCTTTTTACTTGCTTTCTGTTTATCATCCAATGCAGTATGCAAAATGTCTATCATGCATGTTGTTTTTTTGTCATTTAAATGGTGGATGCTATTGTTGTTAATGCTCATATCTTACTAGTGAAACCAGTAGACCACCCTTACATCTGTAGCTAAGAAAGGGCTGTTATGTCGTGGTTCCAAGGATGCTAATTATTGTTTTCCCCTTTTCTTTTACAGTAGTTCTTACCTCTAATGCCAGAAAGGCATGAGTTGGTCTAAAATTATAAATTGTTTTTAGTTTCTGTGAGATAGTGAGTAAAATTCACTTGTTTTCATATTTCAGTCTTCCTATGGTCTGTTTGGGAGTTGGGACATGAGCTATGCTTTAATCTAGCCTATATTTGGTAGCTCTATGAATGTTGATTTGTCTATTCTTTATCTTGTCAACTTGTATTACATGTTGAAATTTTCAACTATCTGGCATGTGGCAACTCTACCAGTCGATGGTTTACTGGTCAAGAATCTGGTGTTTTTATTTGTACATGACTCATAGTCGCTAGATAGCAATATATGGTTGGAACATAGCAAATGTAGAAATTAGTGAAGAAACTTATTCAAGTGTGTTTTCCCTCTTTTTTTGCACGATTGTCTAGGACATAATAATCACTTCATTTGCATTAGCTATTTGGTTATGAAGACAGTTGTCATTTAGTCATGTTGTATGTATATTTTTCACCAGTTTGGTAATATATTGGTGCTAGTCTTAATCACTGTTTAATGCAACAACTGCAAAATACCGGTTTAGGGAACATTTTTTTCTCTGAGACTACCTATGTTCACTCACTCAATCCCACTTATTATGCATGTTAAAAGTATGAATTTTCCCAACAGTAAAAAGGGAGGCCAGGCTATGGCTAAGCCAAGTCAACCCTTGGCCTGGATTTTTATTAGGTCTAATTGATGCTATTTCTTGTTGAATATTGGGTTCTTTTATTGTACCTAAAAGCTATGTTGCTCGTACTCTTCAAAAATGTTGATTGGTGCGTGTTGGATCCTCCAAAAATACATAGATCCGACTCAAGTGCGATAACATTTTTGGAAAGTTCAAGCAACATGCTTAAAAGGCTTTCTGGTAACTATGTGCTACACTGCCAAAAAACCCTCCTTTTCTTCAAGTTGATCAATGCAACTTTGTAAATGTACTTTGATACACAGAAAAACTATCAACAAAAACAAGGAGTAAAGAAACACGTGATGAAAATGCAATTTCCTATTGGTATTAATAATCATTTATCTTTTCTTATTTAAATTGTCATTAGCTATTTGAAAACATGTGGAATAATGTTGGAGAATCTATGGAGTTGGCTGTGATAAGAGCAAGTCATGATGTTCCTGTACATCTTAGGATGGTGGTGGAGGAGGTCACATCAGATAAATTATACAGGTATCATCTTCTTCTTAACATACAGAGGTGTAATTATGTAAACTAGGAACATCTCATGCTACGAGGAGAACTTTATAATGGAACAGTTATGTTTCTCATTTCATTTTTGTCATTTTTCATGATGATTAACCATCATTCTCCGTGTCTTGAACATTCATTTTTTTCAGCTGGCCACTTTTGGAGGAATGATGACATTCGAGGATAGTAACATCTTAAGGGTTGCAGGCAATGGGAAGATGTATGGTGGTTCTAACATGCAAATTGCAATGCGAGCTTAAGCTAGTTGATTAATGCTAACTTGAGTGTTTCTTGTCTGCTATCTATTTTTGGGAACACTTTTTGGAACTCGAGATAACTTCAAACATTTTCTTTTTATATTATGCTCTCCATGCATTTTGTTGCATGTGTTTACAGCAGAAAATCTAGTTTTGTTTTGTTATGGATAACAGTTATTCTACTGAACTGCAATTACTGGGTTCCCATTGTGAAAAAACTAAATCATTGGCTAGATAGAGATATTAAGTGAAATTCGGATGTTTGGCAAAGTGCATATCAAACTTTTGCTACAATTGCCAGTACTCCCTTTTAGATAACAAAGACTTTAATTCTGAATTACGAACCAACGCCTGAAAAAGAATGATGACGACTTACAATAAAATTGCTTCTGAGTAAGGTTAATCTTGGCGTTTCTTCGAACAAACGCTTGAAAATACATGCATCTTCAGTTTCAGATTGGACAATAGATGACATTTGGTGCATCGTAAATTGTTCTATGAAAACAGTTGAAAGTGAACAGCTTGTCGTTTTTGCATGCTGTCGAAAATGATGAGTGTTTGAAAACGTGAAGTTACTCGCCCTTGACCCAGTTAACCATTAAACTTAACCCAATATATGAGGACACACGAATTTGATTACAAATTGTGTCAAGTTTAAATGGTTATCTAGGTATTTAGCCTTTACCATGTATAATTTGTTGCACAAACAGAATCATTGGAGTGACTTATTCTCTCCATCCAAATAAGTAAACACAACTAGGGGTGGCAAATGGTTGGATTAGATTGGATTTAGATGGGTTGAATATGGATTGAGAAAAAATAGTTTGGATTACAATCCATCCAAATATAATATGGTCAAATATGGTTTGGGCAAAGTGGTTCTAGCCCATTTAGATAAATTTGTTTTTCTAAAAAAAAAAAATTACCCCTCTCTACAGGCACCCCCGCCGACCTCCCACCAACCTATCCCTAAAAAAATTTTGTTTTCGAAAAACAAGAAAAATCTGTTTTTTTCAAAAAATAAAAATAAAAATTTACCCCCTCTCCAGGCCTCACACACACACACCCGGCGACCCCGAGCCCGACCTTCCACAAATCTATCCCTAAAAAAAAAAATGAAAAAGAAAAATTTACCCCCTCTCCCCCCCCCTTCCCCCGACCTTCCACGAACCTACCCCTAAAAAATAAAAAAATAAAACGTACCCTCCTCCCACTCCCCGGCATCCCCCACCTTCCACCAACCGACTCCTAAATTTTTTTGTTTTCCAAAAATTAAAAAAAAAATTGTTTCATTTCTCACTTATATGGGCTGAATATGGATTTTCATGTTAACCTATTTTGTCCATATTTGTATGAACTTAAATAAGTTGAAGACCATATTAATCCATTTAAGAAAATGAAAAAAAATATGAGTGATCCATTTAATTTAATATGAATAAAATGGTTTCATTTCACTAATATAGGCTCAAATTGCCAACCCTAAACACAACTTTCAAAACTGGATCCAACTTTGCATTGAGAAATTTGTAAATAGATATAATAACCATGAGAAATATGAACAGAAGTAATATTACAAAGCGTGCAAGTAACTCATTCGGCACGCTTTGTAACAAGTGCATTCGGCTAATCAATAGTTCACTCATTCTTCTTCTTATACTAATAAAAGATCATTAAGCCAAAAGCAGTCGGCAACAATGAATTTGTAACAAGTGCAAATTGTAGCAAATATCCTATTGTCTAATAGGTGTAATACAAGTTCAAGTAGCCAATACAAGTAAAATTAGAAGGGTAATTCAACTATCAACATAAGTAACAAGTAGCAAATATCTTGTTAGTAATTGTTATATCTGCAGTGCGAGTCTTCAAACTTCATTTCATGCAAATCTACCTGCAAATAGTTAATTTCAGAACAATTAAATAAATATCATATTGCACATAAGCTAAGAGACTTAAGTAACTAATAGGAATTGAAAATAATTTCTCTTTTCAAAACTAACACTATCTTTAAGGTCAAACTTCTCACTAGAAAAACCCAAATTCTATCATAACCAAAATATGAACTATTGCCAAGAAAATTTAAATCCACCTGCGCCACCCAACAATGGAAGCGTTGCTGATACAATTATGGATACTGTGACAGAACCTACGGACATTCAAATAAATACGTATCACACCATATCCACCAATTGAAGCACATCAAATTCCAAAAGAATCAAACCTTGAAGTGAATATGCTTATTGATCATCCTAACACATCAATTAACAAAGGAAAAGAAATCTTTCAGGATCAATTGGCAGAAACAGAGCAAGATGATGATGATTTCATATGTTTGACAGATGAAGAGAAAAAAAGAATCTATCAACCTTGGACATACTCAATCATCATCAAAATCTTTGGAAAAAGAATAAGTCATCAATATCCAAAAAGGAAACTAGCCAATTTGTGGAGAGTTTCAGAGGATATTGTATTAATTGATCTGGGACATGACTATTACATTGTGTTAAATTCTACAAAGAAGAAAGTTTACAAAGAACACTTCAACATGGTCCTTGGTTTATTAACGGACATTTTCTATCAGTTAAAAGGTGGCACCCAAATTTCGTCGCCTCTGAAGCCATGGAAACATACTCTGCTCTATGGATTAGACTGCCAGAACTACCCACGGAGTTCTAGGACCACTCAATTTTAGCGAAAGTAGGCGAAAACCTTGGCAAATTGGTTAAAACAGATGTATGCACTTCAGCCACTCTAGGCGCGTCGAAGTCCCCATTGGTATCCCGGTCAAGAAGTTCGTTTACATAGGATACCATAGACAACCCATTGTATATGAAGGAGCAGATATATTATGCACCGGTTGTGGGGTACTTTGGCACACAGTCAGAATTGTATAATCAAACAGCCACGTCAAGAACAACCAAATAGGGACAAGGACAGAGGAGAGGATGAAGTATCTTGACAAACAGTAACCTTCACTAAACGGAGACAACAGATAAGAAGACCAACACAGAGTAACAAAGAAGGACGACCCAGGTATAAACGTTAAATTATTTCATGTCGAAACAGGGCAAGTATCTTGATTCTCTAAGTTCACAAATACAGGGAAAAAAAATTATTTCAACTTTGGATGCTAAAAATAAGGGATTCATTCCCCTAGAATCCAAAATGAATCACAGACACCAGAAAATCTGGACTAGATCCAACATACATCTTCCATCTCCAATTCTGACACGTCATAAAAATTAATTAAAAAAATAATATAGCTTATCAGACCGACTTAACAAAGGTGGTGAGTACTTGTACTACAGCTACTTTGGCCCCTATTCTAGCCTCACCCAAGAAGACCAATATGCCCCTCACTAATAAAACCTAACTATCAGTAGGGGACAATTTTCATCCACATCAACAAGAGAATGACCCTTCACAAACATAAAAAGTAATAACAAAAATTGTCCATGCTCAGTTAGACAAAGGTAGAACCCCACAATCCAAAAGCCAAATATCTTCTATTAACCCTAATCAATACATCAGTCATCTCACCCCCTGAAACTGATGTCTTACACCCTCAAAATAGCTTTGACTTACAAGACAGATTGATATCAGAGCCAATTGTCACGTTCCGCCACATGACAATTAAATTTTACGTCTGGATGGGTCCGGAAGGATCTAGAGTTGTGAAGAGGTTTGCAGAGAACTCTAGAACCTTCTAGATTAATAAAGAAGACTAGAGAATTCCTTAGAATTTCTTAGAATTCTCTAGAATAATTTAGATATTTTCTTGGGAAGGTTTAGCATATTCTATAAAGTGTAGACTTTTCTAGAATAGGAACCAAAGTCTAAATAACTTAGAGACTTGTAAGTAATTTTTATTTACACTTTAGGCCCCTAAGAAGTAGTATAAATAGGTGGGCTCTCATTTGTAAATCAACCAAGCAAAGTTATAAGCATTCTCCAAACATAATACAAAAGCCTTTGAACACTAAGTCCGTGACACAATAGTTCCATAAAGATAGAAACACCTCACTAAATGATTTTCCTTGCTTATTCACAAATCTTCCAGAGCATTCGAAACATAGAAATGTAGGGAATACCTCATGGGAACACTTGTGTCAAACAACAAAGCGCACACACCCTCGATACCATCACCCAAAGGTAGAAAAAAACTCTAGAACTAATGCAAGAGACAAGAACCCAAATAGCTGTGTTAAAAGAGATAAAAGCAATATATTCAAGGAAAAATTTGAAACCCTATTTATCTCAAATTCATTAAAAAGCTTAATAGCTATCATAAGGGAGTTATGTCTTGATAATGAAGTCAACAAAGAGAAACCAGGAAACCCGTAAATTGCAGAATTCAAAATACAACAAAGTTATAGTTGAAGAGAAGAGGAATATGCCAAAAAAATTGAATATTTATCTTTTCCTTTTCTATCGGCCTGATGTGCCTTGAATTTCTTGGAATCTCCAGCCTACATTAAATTGATGAGTTAAACACAATGAGTTACTTGTACAAATAATTTATAATAATGACAGTATTGAACCTGAATTTTAGGATCAGGTATAGCTTTTCTTTTCCCATCTTCATCGTCTTAGTGTTGTTCTTTGAACAGCCTTAATGTTTCTCTCAATATTGCAATGTGAATAGCGATTTCATATCCATTTGCAGTCATTGCAACCATTCCTACAACTTTCCCTCTAACATCGAAAACAGGGCCACCTGAACAACCTTCTCCACAATCATAGGTAAAAGATCGAGGATCAACAAACACATGCCTATTCCAAATATCGCCCATAATTCTATTCAGGAATCAGGGGTAATCAGTAGGAGTATAACTTTTGCAAGCTAAATTGGTCGTAGGTATTTTGATATTACCTTTACCAATTTTATCCGTAAAAAACACTGAGAGTGAATCACTGTTGTTAAGTCCAACACATTGGCAATCATTCATATCTATGAGCTGCAGTAACAAAACATCCCATTTCGGCTTTTCATACGCTACAGTAGCCGACTGAAAATTAGGTTCATCTAACCTCCTCACATCCAATCCATAAAAAGTTTTTGGGAAAAAATGAGCCGTAGTTAATAATAATCCATCACTACTCACAGAGAAAGCAGTTCCAAATGTTTCCATACGTCTCTCTTCAGCTATGTATTTAATTCTAACAACCCATAACACTGGCTTAAATCTATTGCATCTCCAGCACACTTAGTGTAGTATCCTCTAATATCGAAACAAATTTATATTAATACACCCATTTAAGAAGAAAAAAATTTGAAGAAATTAAAAGTAGCAATGTTTACCATAGTTAAAGATGTGGGTTTCTTCTTAGGAATGAAAGAGAATGAAATAGTGTTAAATGGCTTATCCTTGAACTGCGGCTGCTATTTCAGAGGAGTGACATCATTTTCTTTTTACTTCAGTTCGGGTTTAGGGCTTTAGGCAAAAAGAAGAAGAAGAGGACGAGGTGTGTCTTTTTTACATATTTAGGAACTGCACTTTGAAGGAGTTTTTTATAAATATTTCGGAAAAGGGCCTAAAATACCCTTAAAGTATTGGAAATGGTATAAAATTATCTTCCATCCACCTATTGGCTCCAAAATACCCTTCCCACCCATCTATTGGATCCAAAATACCCTTGTCATCCACCTTTTGGTTCAAAATTGACCACTTATTTAATGGTTTTATATTTAAACTATTTAAATATTTTTTTAAATACGTGGCACGCAACTATATGTTATAATTTAACTTATTAGTATAATTTATAAATCAATCCACTACCCACCCATTACTAATTAAACCCCTCCAAATTAATACACCCGTCACATTATTAATTCAACAAAAAAAAAAACTACTGCCAATTGAGTGTTTTTAAAAATTTGAGGCGAAAATATCTATAGAAGTAAATTATCATACGTTAAGTGTCTAAATAAAAATTACCGATAAACTTAAAAGTCTGACTATGTTCATCTTAATTATTCTTACGTCTCAATTATGTGATGTTACTTCATAGTTAACTTTTTTTCAAAATAATATATTAAAGGTTTTAAAACAAATCATAAATATTTATAAAATTATATTTTAAAAAAGTGCATGAATTAATTCGGGATGTATTACTTCTTTACCTTTAATCATAAATTTTTAATTCAATCTTGAAAGAGAATCCTATTGAAAGTGTCCTCCTAAATAAGCGGCTCAACCTATATTTAATTGGGGCTTCGATTCGGACTCAAGTAATTTTGAATGTCATTTTCAGGAATCTATAATTTCATCGTGTTTTAGTAGTGTTTATGACAATTTTGATATTATAATTGGATTATTAATTGGGTGGGGTTTAGTTAGTAATGAGTGGGTAGTGGGTTGATTTATAAATTATATTAATAAATTAAATTATAACCAATAGTTGAACGCCAAGTATTTTAAAAAATATTTAAAGAGTTTAATTTTAAAACAATTAAAGAAGTGGTCAATTTTGAACCCAAAGGTGGATGACAAGGGTATTTTGGAGCCAATAAGTGGATGAAAAGGGCATTTTGGAGCCAATAGGTGGATGAAGGGTAATTTTGTACCATTTTCAATACTTTAAGGGTATTTTAGGCCCTTTTCCGTAAATATTTTAATATGTAGTATGATTCAAGACGCATTATTTAAGCGTTTCATTTAAAATTGTATTTGATTATCTATATGAGGAATTTTACTAGTTTAAGTATTTAACAATCTAAACAGAATAGTATTTGTAATCATAGTAATATCCTTTTCGATTTTCTTTTTTCCTGCCCTTGATTTTTTTTTTAAAAAATATTTACTATATTAAAATCTAAACACAAAATCATATATGGGTTGAAAATAAATTATCTCTATACAATTATTAATAGTATAATTAAATTATTATTACATTGAAATTCGTTGGTAGGTTGCACAAACCATCCACACACATCTATTGGAAAAAATTTCATTAATTTATAGCATGCAATTTCAAAATATGTATTTCGTAGCGCTAATCAGTGCAAGTTAATTTCATAAAAAATGTCTTATATATATATATATATATATATATATATATATATATATATATATATATATATATATATATATATATATATATATATAGTGTTAAGAGCTAATTAAAGTATATTTCTATTTTTCAAAATACAAAAAAATCTTAAAATTAAAGAATTTCATATACATCAACAGACATGCGGATACATGGGTCGTGATGCATTGCTATTCAAAAAACACGCGGATACAAAATTCACGAATGTATCTGAGAGAGGGGACAAATGTATCCAAGAAAAAAGAGATATATATGAGAGGAGATGTATCCTAGAGCAAAATTTTGTAATTTTTTTAAATAATAGGAAGTTTTATAGATTATAGTAAAATAAGATATGTATTTAAATAATTTTTTCTTTTAATATTTGGAAAAGCTACACAAACTAAACTCATTAGACAACGTATTTATCTAAATTGGACCCAACCTAATATATTTATCCCGATTGGACCCACGATCCAATCTATTTACCTAACTACCCCTTGTTCTATTCATTGAACCACTGTTGATATCTCCGATATATATATATATATATATATATATATATATATATATATATATATATATATATATATATATATATACTTTGATGGTATCTAAATACTCTGGTGATATTAAGCAGTAAATGAATAGTCTTTTCATTGAAACACTATATCTTCCTTCTTGATGTCATCAGAATATATATATATATATATATATTTAAATGATGGCTATTTATAAATAATTTTTGTTTTTGAGTACGAGTGTTCTTTTCCTTTTATATTTCCGTTGGGCCAGCCACAATTGTGCTAAGAACCCGTTTGCATTGGCTTAAAAAAGTAACTTTTAAAAAATACTTTTAAAAATGTTGAAACTTATTTTTAAAATAACTAGTTATGTGTTTGAATAAAAGTTGAAAAAAAAGTTGTTGATGTGTTTGACAAATAAGTGTTGGTAAACACTTTGTTATCAAAATGTCTGAAATACACTTAAAACTGTTAACATGATAAAAAGTTAATTAATTTAAGGTATTTATACTTAAGAAAAATTAAAATAAAATTAATTTATATTTTACATCCATAAATAATAATATTTCCTATCATTCACATATTTCTTTATCATTACAAATTAATAATAATACTAATTTTAAAAAAAAATTAAAGGCAAAAAAGTAATATACCTTGTCAACATAAAATGACTTTTAAATTGAAAAAAAATACTTTTCACCTAACTTTTAACTTTTGACTTAAAATAAGTCACTTTGATAATTGTCAAACACTGTCAAAAACGACTTTTAAGTCATTTTGACCAGTTTTTAAGCTCATCCAAACATGATGTAAGTCAGTTTTGTTTTGACTAATTCTAGCAAGACTTCTTTGTTTTGAATACAAAATATTTTAAAATGTTTGTTGTTTCAACTAATTATGTTATGTATTATTACTTGATTGCTAATTTTCTCTAAATGGAACAAATTAAATAACTTTCTTTTTTTTTTAATAAAAAAAACAAAAATACATATGTGATGTATTTTTAATATAGTAATACACAAATTGATTTAAATAATATTTGAATATTCTAAATTTAGATATAGTACACTTTTTAAAGCGTTAAACTCATTGTAAAATAAGTTATCTTGTATTTGTTTCCAAATAATTATGGAAAAAGCTAATTCTAAAATTAATCACAAGATTAGTTAACCTATATCTCAAATCAGAGATCTCTAATTAAGGATGACTAAGTAGTTATCACTCCACCACAATTTTTGTTGGTATGGTTTCTTAACTTAATCAAATACTAATTGTAGCTTAAAATTATTTTAAGCAAAAAAATTGGTATTGTTTAGCGGTCAAATATAAATTATTTTCGCCAAAAGTATATTTTTGAATAAAGCTTATCAAAACCAAAATAAAATAAAATTAAAAATTTGACCAATCATACTATAAGTTTTAGTGGTGTTAATTTCATTTCAACTAAGTGTATTTAAGATGAGCAGAAGTGCACTTAATCAATAATACTGTAATTGATCAATCTTTCAAGCATCTTAGGACATCAGTTAAAGGTAATATGGGTTTTCAACGTTACATGTATTAATCAAAAGGTTGGCAACAAATCTTAGTAATAGGTTAGATTTCGTTGTTTTATATATTCTCATGTCTTAAATTATGTGGCACTTTTCGATTTTTGTTAAACAGTTTAAGTTTAATTAGATATTTACATATGAAATCTTCAATTTTTTTGAAATGAAATTTATACATTTGTAAATTACGTAAATAGTACTATGATTCACAATAGTTGATAATTCAAAATGTTTAAAAGATCTATGAAAATTTATGATCAAAGATAGACTTGTTTGAATCTCAAAATCCGAAAAGTGTCGCATAAAATGAAATAGAGGAAGTATGTAGTATGATTTGATCTCATAAGAAAAAGATGTATCTTTTCTTTTCTCTCGATCTCCAGAGCCGATATTTGAAAAAAAATCTCATCAGACTTGCACTTTCTCTGCTTACATTTTATGTGAAGTACTTTAACTCGGCATTAAGTTTAAAAAAGAAAGGAAAACTTTTAAAACTTGTGATTCAAAATGAATTGTAGAATTTTTTGTAGTTGTAAATCATTTCATTAAGGATAAAATAAACATTTTATAGTAAAATTGTTACTCTATTTAATATAAAAATGTGTCATTCTTTTTTAGATCGACTAAAAAGGAGAGTAAATCACATAAATTGAGACAAATAGAGTAATAATTACTAATTTATATAAGTTAAACTCTTGAATTTGGAAGATTTAGTTTTTGTTTGATTATAAATTTTGAAGTTAAAACTTGCAAAATTACTTTTTAAAAATATAAAATTGTATTTAGAGTTTAGACATGCACTTTAATTTGAAACAGATATAACTTTTATGAATGAAATTCCCAAGTACTGATCGAAGCGAACTTTTAAACAATAATACATAGCCAAAAAAATATTCAAAGATGATTTAAATCCGTGGATAATGAGAAAATAGTGTCGTTATTTTTATTTTTTTAAGAAAAAGTTTGATTAAAGAACTTAACCATAAAGTTTGTCTATTTATTTATATCCATAGTTCATTGGCAAATTATTGTAAAGTACTTTTGTGTTTGCTTTCGAAACTTTTTTGGTTCAATTAGTGTGGCTTTCGCCATTAGCTTTATTATCAATTACATAAAAAATTTAGTGCTTGAAAACTTAAAGTAAATTTAGAAATTTCCTCGATCACTAAGTCTAACTTCTAATTTTATAATGTCTGTGAGTTCAAAATCTCTCTCTATATATCATAATTTTAATTTTTTTAAAATATCTTATAATTTTTATATAAGAGATTATTTTAAGAACTCAGTACATACATATTATAAAAGGTTATTTTTAACTTTTATACATATATTATATTATTTTTACATACACAATATAATACTATTTCAATAAAGTACTTGTTGGAAGTGACCACCTAGACAATATACCTATTTAAATTTTTATTTAATAAAAAAAAAAACTCCACTTTTATTGTACAAGTTGGAAAGCCTACTTGGTATAAAGGTATGAGATTTCTGCTTCTCTGCGAGAGCTCATATTCATGAGATTTCTGCGGACTCTCAGTCTGGTAAGATCGTATTTGAAAATTTGAGAGTCTTCTTTGATGTTAATCCTTGTTGATGGATGTTTATCGTGATTTTTATTTTTTATTTCTTATTTTCATCGATGGATTCTTCCTTATGTGTTTTGTTTTTTCAAAAACAGACAAGAAGCACAAAGATTGATTTGAGCTAAGCTAATAACTAACTAAACCAGTGATAGAGCCACACAGACTTTCATTGATATGTATATATACCTTCAAAATATATAGTAATATAAAAACCCTAGTTATGCTGAGATTAGTTGTATTATGTTGGGTATATTTGGTTTGGTGTATTAATGGTAGTTTTTTCTTTAACTGTGTTTATCCATATATTGCTGATAGCCTAATACCATGGTTTACTATGTATTTTATTAGTTATAACATCCTACCAAACAAAGAATTAAATAATATTATGTCTATCCACAATTTCTAACGAAGACTAGCAACATTGGTAGTTGGGACATAATAACATATTTTCAATTGGGAAACATGGAATGCAGAATATAGAGCAATGTGGAAGGCTTCTTTTGTCTGGTTTATTATATTTGTTGTTGATTCTTTTTTCCTGCTCTATTGTTCGTTCAAATGTGTTTTTTCTCGATGTTGTTGTTGTATGTCCCTATTATTCTTTATGTGTTCTAACCTGGTTTAAGTATCTGGCTTTGGTATGTTTAATTGATGTGGTGATATGGGAGAGGGCTTGATTTGATTTGGTACAATTTAAGTTGAATATTCAGAGGTGTTGAAATCAGATTATCGTTAAATGCTAATTTGATTGCATATTAGTGTTTATTTGATTTTAATCATTGAAATGGTTATGTCGGAGTAAAATGACTTATTTTGTAGGTAAATTATGACTTTTGATGGTTTCAAAAGGAAGTGGGTGGAAGCTTTTACTCCATGGAAGAGGGAGCGAAAGGAGGCTCAGTACAGTGAGTTTCATAAAAAAAAAAAAACTTATTTGATATCAAAATTCATTTTCATTTGTTGTTTGTTGGAAATTATGCAGGTTCTGACTTTGTAAGTGAACCAATAAAGTTGAGTCGAACAGAACAGGGATTTTATTTGAATCCTCAAAATAATCATTTAGATGTTTACACAAAGAGGGCTGTTTTAAAAGTTTCCACATCTGTCGTCAGTCTTAAATCATACTCGGGTATTTATTCTTAATAGTTTTATTTCTTTTCTCATATTTGCTGCGTCCTTCTATATTTGTTTTGTTTCTTTAGTTTTGTGTTCATTGCAGGGGAAAAAGAGATATTTCAATGTTCTGGGACTATTATAGAAAGTGTGGACAGTTATAGTATAATATTAACCTCTGCAAGTCTCTTTAGGTCTTCCACGAGTGGAAATTCTATAGCGGATAATATCAAGGTTGGTGATTTCTTTTTATCCCATTCGAATTTATCTAATATTTTCTTTAACCAAATTATTATTTGTTAATCTCTTGATTATTGGTGATCCTCTTTATGTCAATTCTTGCTAGATTATTTGATAATTATAACTATTTATTTAGGTTATCGTGTACCTATTCGATGGAAGATCATTTGATGGTCAAATCGAATCATATGACCTCCACTACAATGTTGCTGCCGTGAAGATTCAATCAGACACACCACTTCCAATTGCATCCCTGGCTCATTTAAGTGATTCTATCACGATTGATCCGAGCCAGCTCCGGAGTACTGAGGAGAATTCGTTTCAACTTCGTCCACATTCAAATTCATTTGATCTTGTTCCCGGAGATATAGTTATTGCACTTGGACGTTTTTATGCGAAGCCATATGATATCACGGCTGCTCCTGGTGAATTCTGGTTTGGTGTTTTCATTTGACTTTTATGTTATTACAAACATATCTAATTGTCATGTTTGTTATTGAGACTTCTCTCTCAATTACTTTTATGGTTGATCCTTGTAGCATTGATCGCTGCGACGATGACTTAGAGTGTAAAGAGCTTTTCAAGGCGACTTGCAATATTATGAGAGTAACTTTCTTTCACAATTTTTAAAGAAATCTCTCTCACATTTATCTCTTACTTTGGTAGTTAGTCACTTTGTTTATTTGCTAATGAATACCTTCCTTTTGTTCCAAATTCAAGAGTATTAATATTGTCACATGAATCATAAATGCATGAATGTGATGTATCAAGAAATCAACGGTTCTTAATAAAATCACTTCTCTCTAGGAGTGAGTAACTTTCTTATGGGTTGTGACAAGCTAATAGCATCACTTAATATGAAATTGAGAGAGTATATTCTTAATCAATGACAAATGATATGTATGTTTTATCTATATCTATTGTCTGATAGTTTTTCTAACATCGCTAATTTTGGGTTTTTTCCTTGATTGTAGTGCGGTATTGGGGGGCCGCTTATTAACCGCTACGGAGAAGTCATTGGTATTTGCTTTTATGATCCAGGCTCTATTGCATTCTTGCCAATCAATGTAGCTTCCATATGGTGGGAGCATTATAAGAAATACAGGTACCGCAAGTTTTAAGGACTTATGGTGTCAAAGTGTTGCCTAATGATCTGCTAATGTATAGACCTTAATTCGATTCTTGGTTTATCTCTAATGTTGCTTAAACTTTTACTAACTTGCAAAAGATTGAATAGAAAAATTTGCGAAACAAATAAAATTATGACCTTTATTTCTGGAGATATGTTGTTCCATTCTCATATCCATGATGGACCTCTGTTTCAAATGTAATGAAGAAAAGTGGAGAGCATTTAGACTTTTATAGAAAATCTAATCACAAATACCTAGTACTAATCTTTAGGTTTTATTTGTATTATAGGCAATCTCGTCGACCTTGGCTTGGGATGGAAGTAACTAACCTTTATTCAGCTCGCGTACGAATTCTGGAAATAATTATCTCAAAGTTCCCTGATGTCTTGAAAGGTGTCATTGTTGAAGAGGTATGCTCTATATATTATTACAGTTTTTTTGTTGGAAATCGTTTTTTTGATGGTATTGATGTCCCTCTACTTTATAGTTGTTCAAAGTAGGCACATTATAGCACCAGGGTAGAATAGGCCAGGTTTGAGTGCAGTGATCAGGTGCCCATTTCTATATGATACGCATAAAGAAATACAACAACTACACATCAATCCCAAACTAGTTGGAGTTGGCCCTATGAATCCGCATTGTCCATGTTAACTCATGTGCATAAGAAAAATACTTCATTTTAATTTGTAAATGCTGAAATTT
Source organism: Solanum lycopersicoides (assembly GCA_022817965.1). NCBI lineage: Eukaryota > Viridiplantae > Streptophyta > Magnoliopsida > Solanales > Solanaceae > Solanum > Solanum lycopersicoides. The sequence continues at coordinate 73,321,321 of CM040619.1, read as the reverse complement.
TGAACATGCTACAAATGCAAAAGATAAGTAATGACGGGAAATTGATGTTTGAAATAGGACTAGTGTGGCAAACAACATCAATTATACTAAGTAGTAAACAACATAGTTCCAACTTTTTCGCGCAGGTTGTTATGAACTTTTGTTATTAAAAGTTACTCTGCTTCAAGTGTTGTGAAAAGCGTGCTTCAAAGCGAGGCGACACCAGTGCGCTTCTTTCTCCTGAGGCGATGCGATCTGGAAAAGGCGCTCGCTTCAGATAAAGAAGAGAGAAGCGATACTAAGGGCAAAACACAATAAAGCGCGCTTTTTTATAAAAGCGACAATTAGGCTTTTTTTTATAAAATAAAATCTGAAATATACAATATAACTTAATTTTCTTTCACGACTCTTCTTTCGTTGCTTATCTACGACCATGACTGAGACAGTGTCTCTCTTCACACCTCAACCGCGACTGGCTTCATCTCTCTGAGTTTCTTTTCTCTTCACGATGCGACTGTTGTAGTTTTTTCTTATTCTTCTCTTTTTCTCTTCATCTGTGCTACAATCTGCTACTGTTTATGTTCACAATTACTGATTGCCTCCTCTGTTATTTTTCAACTCATTTGCTTCTTTTTTTCGTTTTTAATTTTTTAATCAGTGTGTATGCTTGCTGATCTGTTTTTTATTTTTTGACACATCTTTTTTGTTTGAGTCTTTGTAATTTAATTATGATTTTGATTTTTTGCTTTATATGTTATGTCTTATGAGTATTATTGACTATCTATTTTCTTTTAATCTAAGACTATATTACCTCTATTTAGTTATTTAATATTTTTTTTATTGTTATACTAAATGTCGCTTTTTTTAAAAAAAAAGCGCGCTTCGCTTCACGCTTCTCGCTTCTGTGAAGCAAGCCCTCGTCGCTTTTTTCAGCTTCTCGCTTCCCAAAACACTAGCTTCAACCATGTATGTTGTTAGTTGAAATTAGCTAAATCGTTGTTACTAATTGCTCGATAAAACTGTTCAACAGGTCCTACCTGGTTCTTCTGCTGAATCTGCTGGGATAAAACCCAATGATGTTATAATTCAGTTTGGTGGAAAAAGAATTCAGAGTTTCTTGGAGGTATATTACCTTTGTTATTGTTTAGGGTATGTCAATTGCTTCTTCACAAGTTTGTGAGCTCCTTATGTTGTATCGCTCTGAGAGCAACTGAGCATGTTCATTTTTATCGATGTAGTTAATCTTTTGTACTTGTGTTGTGTTTATCAGTGCAATGCAGGATGCAAACTGATTCTAATATGTGTTTTTTTTTGTCATTAGCTATTCGAAAACATGTGGAATAATGTTGGAGAATCTGTGGAGTTGGTCGTGATAAGAGCAAGTCATGATGTTCCTGTACATCTTAGCATGGTGGTGGAGGAGGTCACATCAGATAAATTATACAGGTAACATCTTTTTCTTTCTTCGTGATGATTTACCTTCATTCTCAGCGTCTTATAAAACATTCGTTATTTCAGCTGGCCACATTGGGAGGTATGATGACATTCAAGAATAGTACATCTTAAGGGTTGCAGGTAATGGTAGAATATGATGGTGCTTCGACTTCATAACATGTCTTGCCAGTTAAAGCTAATTTTTTGCTATATGTTTGGTGATGTTTGCAGATAGCGTAGTGAACAGTTTTGCCCCAGAATACAATCCACTTTTTTGGGAACACTTTTTTGGAGTTATAGAGAACACTTCTTGCAATGGGATGTTCTCCAAGCATTTTGTTGCATTAGTATAACACCATAGAAAATCTAGTTAGTAGTTTACCAAATTATCTTATAGTAAGTAATTTTTGGCTTATCTATGTATTTGTTGGTAAATACAAAAAGTATTGGCTTATGAGGTAAAATCAGTCAAAAAGAATCATAAGTTGGTCATCTTCAACTTATGATAGCGAAAAGGGCTCTAAGTCTTCATGCAAGCAAGCGCGAGAGAAGCGGAGCACGCACGAAGCTACCGCTTCCCCGACCGACTAAAATACAACAGTCGCGACCTGCTTTGATTCAAAAGAAAGGCGAAGGGTTTGGTATAGTTTCTAGACACTTTTGATTTGATTTAAGCTTTTTGCTATTTTATGCCTAATATCTTTTGTAAATTACCTCTTTATTCTACTTTTAGCGTTCATTTTAGTATTATATATTTATATTTTTCAATATTTTTAAGGAAGTTTAAGTCATTTTCATGAAAAGGAAAAAAACACATGAACTCATTAATTGTAAAATCAGCTCCTAAAACCTAAAAAATGCTTGTCAATTATAGGAAACTGGCTATAGTTCTTTTCATCCAAACAAATAACAGAATTTTCCAAATTACAAGTTTCATCAATACTCAATTAGGTTATAAGAATCTAACAAATAAAACTCACCGTGAGTAATAAAAAGAGAATGAAGTAGTAATTTAAAAAAAGGAAAAATTATATAAATACACAACTTAAAAAATTTCTATTTTTTGAAAAAAGAATTACAAAAATTCTCTATTGGATACACCTTTGTCCCCTCTCTAGCAACGAAAACTTGGTATCATGAGGTCAAAATTTAAAATAAGGTCTTTAAAATTATTTCATTGGTAGGTTATTTGGTTCCTTTATTCGCCCTTGAAAAGTTAGCAGGTTAAGTAAATGCATTTAAATTAGGTGTACTCCAAATTGATTTAATCATTTTAAGAAAAATAAAAGTTAAACATTTAAAGGTTAGTACATAAGACAAACAATAGGTATAAATTACAATGTCATAGTTAATTATATACTAATAAAAGATGATTAACTATGCATAACTAATTTAGCTAGTTCTTTCTAGGTTTTTTGCGGAAGAGGAGAGGGTGGAGTACATGTAGTCGTGAGTTTTTTTTGTTTATTTTTTGTTTGGGTAATTTAGCTGCTCTATCAAAATAGTTTATTGACTGCTACAATTCCAGCCATTTGACAATCAAATGTGTTTTCTTTTCCCTTTCCTCAGTTTGTATTTTCTATTGTTTGAGAACTGGGAAAATAACTGCAATAAACAAGACCAAGATCACAATAAACATAAACAATAGAAGTGACACTAGAAACCAAAAGGCAGAAGTGATCATGCAAGTCATGACGATCACAAAAAAAAAAAAAACACTTTTGTATGCCAATTGCCCGCACTATAATTTCACAGATCCACTTCATGAACTCTACAAATTTATACCTCAAAGAACCCAAGAAAACGAACTGCATTTGCTTTTTTCAAAACCAAAATAAGCCGTATAGTAGCACTCCTTTCAAAAATGACATCTAACTCTAAACATTTGTTCCTACTTACAGAAAAAGAACAAGGTACTTCTTACAGAGGTATAGCACATTCAATTTACAAATCTCACTGATGTCACTTTTACTTTCTCCTCCTACTTGAATATTCTTCGGCTGATAGATTTGCCGACTCTAGTAGACAGTATCAACCACGGAATAATCCCCACCTGCAAGTGCATTAAACAAACTATTAAAATGTCATTCAACCTAAAGACAAGCAACTTTGGTGTCTTAGGAAAAATGCAGGAGCTGCTGCTTTGATGTGATATGTTGCGCAAGTGCTGGCTCTACCTTCAGAGTGTCAAACCCAAGACCTACCCTCCCCCTTACAGTAATGCTCTATTTTCAGTCACTATTTCCACTAAAAGAATAAATGACCGTAGAGAAACAATGGCGACTAATCTTTACCATAACATTTTCATTGGCAGGACCTCCAGCTCGCCAAGACAACATCTTGCCTGCAGAAGTGGAAGAACAATAGATCAGTATGTCACAGGAAGGTAAATATCTATGGAAACAACAAGAAGGATCTCCCTAAAAGTCGGTGAAAGCAATATATCATAAATCACAATGGAAGACGAGCAAAGCAAATTGATAAATGGGTAAACAATATTTAAAGCATACATAATGGTCACAAAATGTCATGTAGGTATGGCTACAGCTCACTAATCTAAGAATCAGAAATATTACCAAAAGGCTGTACGAGCTGCTTAGATATGGAAGCCACAGGAATACGCCAAAACCAGATAATCAACAAGAAGTATGTCAAGACCTGTGTGATTAAGGGGGGTAAATAAGCATCTTACAGCTCAAAGGAAACTTGTAAAGTTCACTAAGCGAATCCAATGCATACCTGAAAAATAGTTAGGCCTTTTGTGTATGAATCATGTGACAATTTCGCCTCTTTGTTGTGAATTTCTTGATCTGCATCAGAGGATGAGGACTAATTAAATTTATTGATAAATTTCATCCAAATAGCATAAGCTATAAAGAGAACACCAACACCAACAATAAGTTATATGCCTCAATCCCCAGCTGGTTGAGGATAGTATGATTTATTCTCACTACCAATTTCACTTCATTTGGACACATTCCATTCCAGTCCAATATGTTAAGTTTTCTAACACTAAAAATTCTCTAGTTTGTATGTTAAGCGTACAAACATACCTAAACCTCAATATCAACTAGTTTTCATGTGCTGTAAAGACTGATGTGTAACTTACAAGTGAATAAGACAAAATGACGAGAAAGAAATATCAACATAGAGGAGAGCACTAGAGAGGGAGGTGATATACTTTGGATCATAGCTAGTCGCATTACCAGACCAGAAAGCCACCTTCAAGTTTGAAAAGTAGAGATCTCAAGACCACTAATATCACTATCTCAGCATTACTATCTCTGATTCACTTGTTTAAGTTCAAAACAAGACATCCCCATACAGTCCTTTTATTATTATTTTCAAATTAACGGAAGTGTATTTTTTTAGCAATAAATTATGGATTTTTCTCTTCCTTCCTCTGGATCAATCCATTTGGTAGCATTGTAGTTTATGTTTTACAACTTCCAATATGAAGGATCACAAATTGACAGTTTTTTCTCCTAGAAAAATCAGAATCCAAAACACAATGCCTTCCCAAGAATGTCATCCAAAGGATTTACTTCTCCGCAGGATCTATTCATGCTAAACTTGATGTTTGATCAAATAATCCACAAAATTTGTGCTTATTAACAAGGAAGAGTCAGCATATTAATCTGTGATTTGTATGTGTTTCTTCTTGGATATGTATGGTTACATAAAGCCAGTAATTTGCAAAAGACAAGCACTAACCACTACTTCTCATAAGTCTAACTATAAGGAATAGACAGACTTGGTTTATTTAGTCCAGCTTCTGGAAGAAAACTTCAACTATCGTCTATCAGAATATTGTAGAAATTTCCTGTTGAGGCGACTTTAAAGGTTGAGCGTTTAAGTTCATCATGGTAGGCATCTGCATTTGGTCCATGAGCTCCAACATTCACAGGCTCCAAACACACAGCCCTTTGAAAGGAGTACAGCCACTGAGATCTCCCCAAAATATCAATTAATTTGCTATCTATATGCAAGCTTAAATTCCTTCATATGCTAGAATAGGATAGGACAGGGCAATACTAAGAAGAAGTCATGTTCAGGTGAAAGAGTTAGTATGTGCACCTTGTTCCTCTACAATAAGCCTCAAAAAACAATTTTTTTACTCTTGCATTATGCAAAATCCAGGCATTCAATAGCAAAAGTACTAAAGACAATTTGAATCATCATAACATTGGCAGTTTGGCACAACCTAATGTGCTTCCAAATATTTCCAGGTCTTCATTCATCTCATGGTTCTCTAGTGATGGTTATCTGAGCACACTGGAGAAATTCACATTCATTTTGGAACTCCATCACAGAATGCCTGTTCTATGCTTAGTAATGGTATTGATAAAAAATCATTAGCTCTCTCAAGGTGATTCTTTCCATCATAAATGTAATTTGGTGGGATGGGGCATAATGAATGTATCTCTTGTCTATATTAGAGGCAGTATAAATCTGGGCACAATTATGGAAGAAGAACCACTTTATTAAGTGGGTCAAGAAATTGTCACTGGCAGCAAGTTAGTGGAGAAAAGACAGAAGACAAGTCCAATATTCTTTCCAAAAGTTACTATGTCAAGCCATGGCAGCACAGCCATATTCCTATTTGAACATTAAGGCTGCAAACCTTCTAATCATTTGAGTCGAGGTTCAAACGAGAAGATGAAAGTAGGACTCACAAATAATCTATCGCTCTATGAGCCATGAGGCCTTCAACTATAGTGTTAGTCGATTCTAGATATGGATTATGAATACAGCAGGAACTATGCTAAAGAAGATAGAATACAAGCCATACTTTTTGCAAGTTCCTTCTCCTTGGCTGTAGCTAACCTCCTCAGTTTTGCAGCTTGTGCAAATGTTGAAGGCCTGAAATACACGTGAAGGCGTAATCATATTTTCCATATTTCCATAATGACAAGATCAGTTTTATTTATCATATGAAAAGAGAAAATTATCCTGTAGCCTCTTGAAGACTCAAACTTCCTATTTTAATTACCTGTTACTAACTTATCAAGAAGTACTTATCTATCAAGTATAACTAACTCTACAAACAGGGATAGTTTTGAAAAATTACAACAAAGAAAACATAACGAAATCTTGTTTAGGATACTTTGACATACAAAGAAAAGATAATAGCTATGACCGAAACTACATGTGAGCACTGAGCACCCAATGTTGTGGCCTAACAGTCACTGAAATTGTGACGGACAGTACAAATTCAGGATTCAAATCCTAGCAAAGACAAAAACGACTTGGCGACTTTTCATATGTCTAAACCTTGGTAGACAAAGTTACCATGTACTTGTGCTAGTGACGAGATATCAGATGCCTAGTTGATTAATTGTGCTTGATAGCAGGTGCCTAGTTGATTAATTGAGGTGTGAGCTCAGTTGGCCCAAACACCATCACGCATCATTGTCAAAAAATTGTGAAGCTCACTTACTGTGACAAGGCACTTGCCTCCTTTAGCAGCTGTTTGATTTCTGCGCGCAACTGCATATCTTCAGAACTTGTAGAACCTTTCTGGAAAAATTAACATATCATAACAAAATCAAAATCAATTGCTATCAGATGTCTATAATTGAATAGAACAAAGCGAATTGGCTCAGGCCTCCAAATTGAATTAATCAAATCATTGAAACAGCGATGGAGATTTAAAAGTAACTATTTCACCAAATCAAAATTAAGATTAAAACATCTAATACAATTCATATCGATTCATTGTGGAATTAACATAACCCGAAAATTAACATCAGAAAATGATGAGAAACTAACCTTTTTATTGATTTCGAAAAAGCGAGAAAGGAACTGCAAAGCTAAGACTATAATGAATATCATCGGCGCGGCTACCGATCTCTCTAAGTTCGCCGTTGATTCTTCCATTTTCTGCTGATTTTCCGTCCGAACCGCTTTTTTCTGCTAATCTATTAAGGATTTTCCGATCTGTATGACCGTATCAGTTTCTTCTTCGTCTCCTTTGGGACCAATATGAGCTTGGACTCTCCTTTTCTTTTTCTTTTTCTTTTTTTTTTAAAAGAAAAAGAAAAACATTATCAAAATATTTGAAAATAAAGTAATTATGCTCCTCGTTTATTTTTATTTTATTTTTATAAAAATACACTTATAACTAGTGAACAATCAGTTATTATGGTGGCTTGATTTCTTAATAATTAATTTTTTCATATTATATTTTTACTTTTTTTTATATTGTATTTGTAAAATTAGTCTTTATAATATTCATATTAGAATATTGTGTAAATTATTTTATTTTATCTATTTTTATTGATTGATCACAAGTTTTATAATGCTTTCCTTGTTAGTTGTTATATTTTCTATAATTTTCTTCTTTTTTTAAAAAAAAATTAATTTGCTACTCTTGAGTTAAGGTCTTTTAGAAACAACATAGATACCTTCATTAAGTACTAGCAAGGTGTGCGTACTATTTAATCTCTATCCTTTTAGATCTCACTTATAAAATTTTATTGAATATGTTATTGTTCTTATTATATTTATTTTTATTGATTTTCCCCTTATTTATTTATTTTAATCTTTTTCTTTGTGGAAGATAAAGAATATTCTCTAAATACTATATAGATTGTTAAAATAATATATAAAAAAGGGCAACTAGACAATTATAAGTTATATAAAAAATAAATTATTCGATTCAAATAGAAAATGAAATAAACAGCACATGTATTAGTAATAATATGTCAATAGAAAGTATCTAAATACAAAAAAATATCCTTACAATATGTAATTATTAAAACAATTCTCATAATATGTACTCATCATATACCAATCCTTTGTATTATTTATTCTTATAATGATTTTCGTACAATAATCATATATTACAATCTCGATACAAATAAGATACAATTAATACATCAAATCGTACGACTCTCTAATGTATATTTTTCATTTAAATCATTCGATTATAATAAACTAAATTAACATTGTATAAGGCTTTATCCATTGTAAGGGGTTCATCTGAACCTCCTCGTCAAAAAATTACACTATATATAAAAAGCAAATTATATATATATATATATATATATATATATATATATATATATATATATATATATATATATATATATATATATATTGACCCCCTTCAAGGACAGGGAGAAATTGATAGCACAGTAAATTAAACTTCACATCACTAGCTTGAAGTCATGTAATAGCGTCTTATTGTTTCCTATTTTAGTTTTAGTTTTGTTTTTCACTTTAAAAAAAAAACGTGCCAAAAGTGTGATTCTTAAACCTAAATGAATTCAAAGGTTTCTAAAAACTTATTTACACGTTTATACTTTTATTTTTCAAGAACGAAAATCATGAATCTACCACTGATTATAATTGATATGTCAATGAGTAGCAACTTGTCTCAACTATATGTGGTTAAATTACTCAGATTTTTATTTTACTTTTAAAAAATAAGAATCGAGAAGTTAAAGTATTCCATGAATATATAATTCAGTTAACTATTTTCATTGAAATAGACGTTGATATCATGTTCATCAATTCGTTTTTGAAAGACCTTTGACTTTGGAAAAAATATAACAATCAAAGTATGAAAATAAATAGTAATAAAAAGTAAAAGGAATAATAACAATTACAAAAAATACGATAATGAAAGTAAAAATAATAACGAAGTAATAATGAGATATAAGAGTAAGATAGTAGTAGAGTAATACTATATAGCAATGTTGAATAAACACGTTTGCCTACTTATATTTTTATTTTTTTTATGACAAGGAAAATTCGCAATTGCTACCCTTTGGGTGCGCACGGGGTAAAACCTTCGCTCCTATGCAATAGCTCGCAAACCACATAGGAGAGGTAACCCGTACTAGGCAAGCCTAGTGTGACGAGCTCGACTCGGAAGGCAAACCCCTTGCTTTGGCTGGCAAAGAGTTTCAAACTTAAGACCTCCAATATGGAAGTTCCAAGCCCAAACCACTGGGACACCCCCGAAGGGTTTTACCTACTTATTAACTTTCCATCCTAATCTTCGACTGTCATATCCCTCACATTAAGGAAATTTCCTTGGTAATTATGCAAGTGCGGAATGTCTTGTCTACTCACCAAATAATTTTTTGACCATATCTACATTTCTTCAAACCCATCGTAACAAATTTCGCACAACTCTTCACTAGGCATGTATTCATCTCATATTTACATGACAGAGCAGCATCACTTCTATCGTATTGTCCACTATAGAATCAATCCAACCTTATTCTCAATATTATCATTCTTATTTTGTTTCTTATTCGAAAAAATTGAAAGAAGTGAAGTTCAGATGATTTAAGCATACAAAGAGGAGGTGTGTATACATTCTAGTGAGGATATTCAAGTGGCTAATTGTGGGGTGGGGGTGGGGTGAGGGTGGGGGGTAAGCGAATGAGTCGAAGTAGGCAAAAAAAGGTATTAGGGAGAGATAATTAGAGAAGATGCATGTGCAACTTCATAGCATTAAAGACATGATTTTAGATAAGATAGAGTGGAGGTCGTGTTAGCGTAAAAAGTTTGTCATGATAGAGTATTGTCTTACTAGTTAGGGTTTAGGTTTGTTACTCGTGGTTCTTGCTTTTGGTGTTTATTGTCATATGTTATTTATTGTATCTGGTTACATTATTTTATTGCTGATATTATTATTTTGTCAAATGTAGATTATTTTTTCTTATATAAGTACTATGCCTTCTTTGTCGTTTTCTTCTTATTTTACTTGAGTTTGACGTACTGAAAAAAGGAATTTTTTGAAAATAATATTCTGATCTCCACTAGTTAATGCCAAAGTTTATGTACTCTTTATCCATTCAAACCTTACTTAATAAAATTTTACGAAATATATTACTGTAATCCTATCTCTTATAACATACTTGCTCACACATCTATCTCAAACATTTTTTTTTCATTCTTTAATGAGACAAAAATATCTTATTGACTTTTTTTCTTAAAAATAATTGCAAAAAAAAACTAAAGAAGAAATTCTTTCATCTCGTGAATTGACCAAATCACCCTCCCACTCGCGATCCGTCATCAATGATTCCATTTGTCTAGATTTGTTTAATATACCCACACCGCCCCTTTACAGAACCGTCATAACACAAAAGGTTAACTTCGTCATTCCACCCCTAAACCACTACACGTGTGTGCTAAATTACCAAACACCCCAAACACCCAAGATCCCTCCACGTGTTCGTAAACTTTCTCAATAATTCCGCATCAACGGCCAGGATCCTCCCTTTGAGAAACACAGAGAAAACACACCGCCCAAAACCCAAAATATCTCAAAAGAGAAGAGCACTATATCCAATTAAACACATTCACACGGATCGCTGACGTGGCAAAAGAATTTTCGAAATCCCGCCCAAATCATCTCCGATTCGATTTTTTAGAGGCAAAATTCTTTTAGAGTCCCTCAGCGCAAAGAGCCCTTGTTATTTGTCGCTCCCCTTCATATAGTCCCCTTTCCCACTCACAACTCAACACACACAAAGCAACGCACCAAATCCACACAAACGAATAATATCCAACTCTCTCTAGAGGTAAACCCTACGGCGCTTTACTCACTACCTCGGCCGAGTTTTCACCCTTTTTCCGCCGGTTCAACACCGATTCTCAACGGTTTTCGTGTTTTCGTTGCAGGTTTCATCATGAAAGGAGCTAAATCAAAGGCTAAAGCTGATACCAAGTGAGTTTGACTCTGTTTTAGTTGTAATTTTGATTTGCTTCGTGTTTAAGGTTTCAGATCTAGGTTTTTGTGGTGTTTCTATGTGAGAATTTTTTCGATTCGTGTTGTTAAAGTTTGATGAATTGTTACAGGCTTGGTGTAAGGAAGAAGGCTACTGAGAGTAAGAAGGCGAAGAACGCTGCCAAGGATCCAAACAAGCCTAAGAGGCCTCCAAGTGCCTTCTTCGTTTTCATGTATGTATTTAATCGTTGTGTGTTTTGTGATTCATGTGTTTAAGTTTTTAAGGCAGATAAACTTAACGGTGTTCATCTGTTTTGTTGAATGAAGGGAGGAGTTCAGGAAGACCTACAAGGAGAAGCACCCAAATAACAAATCTGTTGCTGTTGTGAGTAGTTTACCCTAAGTAGATCCTGATTTTCAGCAGCATCCGTCGGTTTTTGTGTTTTGACCTTTTGCTTAATTGAATTTGCTCACTGAATTGTAGGTCGGCAAAGCTGGTGGAGACAAGTGGAAACAGTTGTCAGATGAAGTGAGTATAAGTCTCAAATCATATACTGGAAAATTCTATTCGAATTGACTTTTTGACTTTATGCGTTTTGTCTTTAATCGATCGAATTATGTACTGAAGTTCAGTTTGTTTTTTAACTTGCTTTAGGAGAAAGCACCTTACCAATCCAAGGCTGAGAAGAGGAAGGCTGAGTACCAAAAGAGCATGGATGCTTATAACAAAAAACTGGTAAATACTATATTCTTACTGATGTAAATTTAATGTGTTCATGGTCTGCTTTTTTCCGTTTCTAATTTTTAATTTTAATCCTATGCAACACTGGCTGCTGGTGATGCTGATGATGAGGAGTCTGACAAGTCCAAGTCTGAGGTACATGATGATGATGAGGACGATGATGGAAGTGAAGAGGTTTGTATTTATTAGTCTAATAATCGTCTGTTAGTTTGATGATTTTTCGTGATTTGTGAGTTTTTATGATGATTGTTATTCATGTTTTCACAGGAGGAGGATGATTAAACAATCAGTAGGCTGTTGAAATTCAGAAAATGGTGTAGTAGTTCATGTAGGAATTGCTATCAGTCCTTCCCTTGATAAATAGATGCCCTCTTTTTTACATTTTTTTGTTTAGTTTTTGTTCTTTGGGGGTTTAGTTTGGACAGAAAGTTGAAATTCAGATGACCTGCCTTGAAAGCTCTAAGTAGTTTTATGTAATTTCTCTATTTTGCTGATGTTAATGAAAATTTAGCTTGGGAATTCCTTTTGTTGCTAGTATATACATTTCAGTTGATCAATATGCCTAATCGTTTGATGCTAAATTCGTTTTATTATTATATTGAATCAACGGTAACTTTCTGCTAATTTTGTTTTTGGTGTTTGGGTCCCGATCTGATCCTCATCTCCATTTTCATGCGATTCCATATTTTTGTACAAGAGGAAATTGAATACTATAGTCGATTAGAACACGTGTGGTTATTATTTTAACACTCGTATGCGAATCTTCAAGAGTAGGAGTTATCTAGCTGTGAGTTAACGTGTGTGACAGATAGAATAATGTACTAATTTATTAAATTTTTCATTATCGCCAGCCATTTGAATCTTAGGATTAAGATATTCCATTTCTCGTTGCAGTGGTTCAGGTGTCTATCTATTATTTGCTTGTATCGTTCCTTTTGGCACATTGGACCATTTCCTCATCATATCCTCTTCTCAGTTGACCAAATTATTCGTATTTTAGTGTTATTTGTTTAACTAGTTGGTGTATTCATTGATTGTAGAGTCCATCCAAATGATGGGGAACTCTGGGGAAAGAAAATGACAACTTCAATAAAACAGTCTCTTAGAAGCCTCAGTACCTATAGCGTTAAACTATGACCTTCTCCATCCATATCCTCAGAACGAGGACTCGATCAAAATAAATTCTTAAAAGCCCTCATAAATCTGCATCCATACTGGGGAAGTCCAAGGCTTTGTATACAAATATGTTATCCCCTTACCGAGTGTCCTCCATTTTTTTCAACACAAATAAATCTCCCGTAGGGATTGATTTTACATTTGCTGCAAACTTGAGAAATCGCCTTCTTGCTGTTCTAAGTGTTGTTCACCTTTCACTATCCCAGTGAAAATTGTGAAATCAGACGCAAGTTTTTCTAAATGCATATCAGATTGCACTGAGCTACAAATACGAATACATTAATAACCTTCAATTTACATAAGAGGCATCAACATAACTTCATACTGGGAAACACTTTCTACCCCTAAAAACTAATGTCTCTGTGAAAGAATCATATCAAATGATGCCATTTACATATAATAAATAGAAGAAAGAAAAGAAAATCTCAAACTCCAAGTCTCATAGAAAGGAATAAATAGGTAATATCCAGAAAAATACTCAGAATTGTAATTTACTATACATTTCCAGCAAAACATTTTTGTGTAGAGTGAAGCAATCACGAATTTGCTTCGTCATTTCCAGAAAATCGCAACACCTCTTTAGCCATGGAAGAAAATGACTTGGCTTGGTCCTGCATCTCGGCACTTCTAAGGTTGATGCCCTGCACATTCAAATTCACAAAACTTCAGTACCTTCTCTGTTCTGCTTTCTTCTTAGATAAGCTAAAACATAGGCAAGCAGCCCTTCTAAATTTATAAGCAATATTCCCTTTCGCCATACAAAATCATGTAAGGTAAACATAGTTTTGGAAATATGTCACCATGAGTAACGAGAGTCACCATATAGTACCTGCAACTTCTTCAGATTTTCACTTAGCTTTGACTTTGCTGCCTCTGTAGCACTGGGTTCCTGCAATCATCGTAGGAAAATTTTCTTACATCGTTAGCTTGCCATGGAACTAGTTGCAACTCAACATCTCAGTCAAATTGCTAAAATAGTTGAAATAAGGATTGATCATTGGGGGTTACTGACTACTGCCCAACGAAGTTAAAGGGATGCTAATAAACGTTGTTTATTTCTCAACAAATATATCTTTTTCACTTCTCTTTTCAATTAGACAACACATTTGATGCCCCTACTTCCTCTTCCTCAAGCCAAATAGACTGGAGGAAATATAACTTACAGCTGAAGCAGTATACCCATATCTTTTCTTAATTTGACCAACAGTATCTGCCTTGTTATCTTGTGGCGCATCATTTATCGGGGCTTTATCGTTTTTGACCTTCATGGGCATAAACTTCCCTGTAAAAAGAAGAGCAACGATTTCTAAATGAAGTATGTGAAAAATGATGTAGGACTACTGGTCATTCAGCAGAGTCATTAAGAAGATGAGAAAACTGAAAACTGGTGAATGGAGATTCGTGAGACAGCATTAATATTATTTGGTTGAAAGCTGAAAGTGTTGATAACACTTCTAAGCATTAAGCATATTAAAAAAAGGTGGATAAAAGACCGATCGGAAAACCTAAAGCTAATGAATGTAGAAAGTGAGACTGCATTATCATACATTGCACAAAGCTGAAAGTGTTGATAACTATCAACTTCTTCACTCTAATAACTTACCTTTCAGAGCCTGAAATGTATTCGTAAGGTTCTGCTTATTTAGTGCTGCTACCATTGGATTTCCCTTCTGTTTCTCTACTGGATCTTCAATTTCAATGTCATCTTTAAGGGAAAACAGAAAGTTAGCAGCAGGTAGTTGTATAGTTTGAAAAAGCAAAAAAGAGATCTTCTTGAAGGGAAAACTATGAGCAACTCTTTAATGTAATGCTCTCCAGAATTTCATCAACCAGAACTTTTCATTAAAGTATAAAAAAAAATTCAGCAAGTTAAATTGCAACTCTTATTTGGTTGTTATTTCTTTACTGTTCCCACTTCCACTTTCTTCTGCGTCTGATTTTCAGTTTAGTCTGAGAAGAGCATTATGTAGGCCCTTATCATGTCGTTGCCAGGTATTCAGTTCAATGGAAGAAGTGAATGATGAAGAAGTGGACAACCATTATAAGAGATAAACAATACCTATATCCAAGTCAGCATCCTTTTCGTTCCTGCCTACCTTCTCTTCACTGTGTATGAGTGATGGAAAGTTGTCAGCTGAAAATATTGCAGACATCTCTTCAATACTTACTCTTGCATTTTCAACTCCGACATCAGGGACATTGTTTGCTTTATTTCCCTTGGCATCTTTGAAAACAGATCCAAAAATTCCCTACAGTCAAGAAAGTCAAGGAAATTATTTAATAATGAACTAAAGGTTAACTTAAAATTTCAGAGTTAGGAGAACCCCTACCTTTTTCTTTTCTTTTTGAACGATGAGTGCAGAGATCTTCCCTGGTTCAACCACTAGATCTCTATCGTAAACATGGGAAGCAAAGTCCAGGAACCTATCATGCAGCAATACTATGAATTGCAGGTGATACTGTATTTCTTATAAAATAATTGGATTCTGAGTGGGAAGTGAAGGAGGTGGGGGATGCAACTATGTTCGATTATTCCTTCACAACAATAAGTCAAAAAGAAAGTAGGCTGTCAAATGAAAATAAAAAAAGATTTGGTTGCTGAAACATTTGTCACCTGAAGGTGTCATTTTGCAAGGAAACTGAGACGAAGAACATTTCTTGATCCCTGTCAACCTAGTCATAAATAATTTTTTGAGTTTAAGTTAGAGCTTAAGGTATATAAACCTCATTAAAAACAGAAAAAAAGCCTAAAGTGTCGGTGCAATACCACTATGAGTTCACCAGTTTTTGACGCACATACTGAATGGTCAGCTATGGCGTTTGCCTTCGGTGGTGAAAGTACGAGGCCTCTAACTGAAGTTTCCTTTAGAAGGGACAACTCTGGAAGAGACCTGAAGTTTTACAGAATAAATTCAGCAGGATGTATATAATTTCCCCCCTTCAGTGAAAACATATAACTAAGGAAGAACTGAGGGAGAAAAACAACAAGAGCAATTTAGACACCACAGGCTTCTAGTGTGCACTCACAACAAACCCAGTCTAATCTCACGCGTGGGGGGGGGTCTTTGGAAGGATAAAGTGTACGCAGACCTTACCGTCCCCTCGAGAAGGTATAGATTTGTTTACGATAGACGCTCGACTCAAAGAAAGATGTAAAAGAAAGCAGTAGCAACAAGCTCAGTAGTGGCACTCATATTTTACATGTAAATGCACTTTGTAGCTTACCCTACAGGACTTCAGAAAGGAAATGATAGAAACACAAACTAATAAGCTCTCTTTTGAAGAGGCAAAATCTACATGTTCTCAAAAATTGTATTCTTGTCCCTGAGACAAGATTAATGGTTTAGATATCCAGTATTTAGTATGCCGTAGTATGCTTTTGAACTAGAACAGAGACTAAACATTTCTAAGCCGGTAAAAACTTGTATGATCCATGACAGAATCAACAATATAGGAGTAGTTCATTATAATATTACCGAGCAGAATAATTCTCATATATATTTGGTCACACAGTAGAAGAAACATCACCTAATCTCAATCTTTCCATTCGAGAAGAGAAGCATAAGGCCCGCCTCAGGCATGTCAAATGTTGATGCCCAGCAGCATAGAGAGGAATGGAACTTCTTTTTGTAGTATACTTTTTTAATACCCTGAATATATTTCAAGAAAGAGAACACACACTGAGATGGATAGTGCACTAGTTTTATATAAGCACAAACAAGACAAATAGACACATACCTGAATAATATGCAATAAGGAATAGACATACACAGCCTTTTCAGAACAGATCAATACTAATGGTTGCTTTGATGCAACATTATCCGAATTCCCCTTAATAATGTCTATACCATCTGAAATGCTTAATCCTCGACCGGGCATTTCTAGTCCATCTGCACCAAATGTAGAGAAAAGGAAAATACATGAATCTTTGTTAATTTTAGGCGTTCATGAGAAGATTTTCCGAGAAAATGAACAGAATTTATAAATAATCGTGAAATACCCAAAATCTGCATAAATAAAGCTCTGGAAGGTTTCTTTGGATGGACACTGGAAGGGCTTAGTATATTTCCTGTTTCTGTCTCAAGGGCCAAGACTGATGAATCCTTAGTCGCTACCACTAAGATATTCTTGTCGAATCCATGCAAGCTACATGTGTTGAACTGCATAGACATGACACCTGCACAGAGTTCACTGGCAATATGTGTTTGAAACAGTATAGTCTTGCTGTCAGAATCAATTAATACCACCTGCATACCACAAATTATGGGATTTCAAACACTCAATCTTTTAATATAAACAGTCAACTTGAAAAGCATCCTCAATATGTCACATGCTCCCCTCCCCCCCTGTACAATCACAGGGAAATAGGTCACTGGGAACTTTGTATCTCAAGGGCCCGAATAAATTCAGTTAGGGTACTTGTTAGAAACTCCGAGTTACTAGAGCCTTATAAAATGTATGTGTAAAACCAAGCTGCTTTCCAGGCTCCTCCTTACTAGAGAACCACCATATTAAACAGAATTAACAATAACATTTAACAAAAAATTCTGAGATATACAGTTCACGTTCTGCACACATCCTACAAACTTACTGTAGCAGCATTATTCCCAAATGATCGAGACCAACATTTGTGTTGGAAGGAGAAGGGTGCAGTATTGAAGTGCTTGAAAACCTAAAGGAACAAAATGAATGATGTATAGCTGGAGGAAAAATAGAAGCAGAAACTTACATATCCTTGGTCAGAACCAACAGCAAAATACTTAGAATCCTCACTGGTACTTATAGAAAGTACAGCTCCATTAACTTTAACAAGCTTAATGCTCTGGATTGGGTTGCTTCCTTTCTTTGAACCTACTGGAGTTGGGTGAATAAGTCAATAATTCATTCTTGTTGCTGATTCTTGAAACATTTGCTTACATAAAACAAAGAAAGGGATATGTTTATCTTTTAAGAGAGCAAAACCATTAATAATATAAGATCTAAGATCAAATTCTCAAAGTTTTCCTGACATTCATGCTACATACCTTGAAAGGATAGAAAACTAGTGTCTGGGGCAAAAAACTCAGTTTTGAATTTATAGATACGTACCTGCACGCCAAGTATACAAGAATTAAAACCCTCAGAATGCAGAGAACTTCTTCATTTTGGTAAATCCATTATAGACAGTTTACCGTTCCACTTTGATCACCAGAAATGAGGATATGCAAGTCAGAAGTAAGACATAATGCCGTTAAGGGTACACCACTTAAGGAAAGGTTGTCCTCACTCTGCAGAGTAAAAGTTACAGTGAATTTGGAAGGCAATAAACAGAAGCAGCTAAACATTGATGGATTGGCTCACATTATTGAATAGATTGTAAAATGCCAATCTTTCTACTTACTGTTTGCATATCCAACTGAAAAAGTAAGGCTGTTGATGAGACATTAAACATGCTTTCTAATGACTAGAAAACAGAAGAATACATGTTACTTTTCCTGACAGACACATTTGTAACCTATCAAATATAAGTAATGGTTCCGCTGAGACAAGGTTGTTTGACAAGTCGTGGTTGACTAACAAGAAAGAGAAAATGGATTGCAAGATTACCTGCTGAGTTATTGACACAATAGGAAGTGGATTTGGGCACGAGACATCCCATAAGTTTATGGCTCCATTACTGTGACCACTTAAGAATACATTTTTGGCCTTAGAAAATTGAGTTGAATTTGATCCAGCTCCATCTTTCAGTCCTCTCTCAAATGGAAAAAGAGGCATGCTATCTTTTATCAGGCTACTATAGTCCTGCATTACCAGAAAAGTATGTCGTTAATTATAGCGTTAAAAAAGAAGAACCGCAGAAGTAAATGTATCAGATCTAGAAAAGTTTACACACCTGATCCATGGAAAACAACATGTAAGGATTGTTCACTACGAATTTTGCAATGGTGATGCTTGAATCAACAAGTGGGAGCTTCACCGTCACTTCCCTTGGAAGTGATGGTGGTGACCTAGACTGGTACTGTATTAGGTACCTTTCAATTAAAGAATCATCATATGTGTAAATTTGGCCAGACTTTGATACCAAAAGTAATGCATTGTTAATGTTCTTCTTCAATGTGGGGAAGCTTGAGATAATCTCCATGTCCAAACAAGACTCAGGAGGGTGAAGTCCCAACTTAATTGTGCGAGATTCAGTGTGCTCATTTAGCAGAACTACCTGCCATATGACAAATCATACGACTTCAATTGAAAGCAGGCCTAATCTATGAAAATAAGAGAGCAATCCAATATAGAGAATCAACTAAATGTTATTCTAATAAAAGCTGAAGTAGCCTTATTTTGCGACTACTCTCGAAAATAACGCGAGAAAGACCAAGACTAATGCATAACCAATTGTCAACAGATTAAAAAGCAAACTACGTGGTGAGTGATTTTCAACAATATATACTTACAGTGCCTAAGATAAATAGAAGCTATATAAGAGGACTTGAGTCTGAACTCTGAATTCATCGAGAAAAGCAAACTTACAGAATAAAATACACACACATATAAGTAGCAAAAAATAAAAAGTAACCTGTAGCAAGTTTGCAGCTTGACAGTCGGGGGAGCCCATAGCATATAATCGACTTGCTTTACCTTCTGCATAGGCCCATATTAATTTTGCTATAGGGATTTTGTCTAACTTATATCCAAGATTCAGTTTACAAATTGGGGCACTTTGAGTTCCATTAGGCAATTCCTCAAGTTCTTGATCTATGCTTGAATTTGAAGTAGCTGGAATACTCCAGATGAATATCTCTCCGTTGCTGTACCCAACAACTAGTTTACTTCCATAAGGGCAGCACCAACATGCTGTGGTTGCTTTTTTTGTCTCGTGACCCATAGATTGCAGAGGACTCCCCCCGGTTATAAAGATTGCTTTACTTTCACGAATTGACCATAGTGTTATAACACCATCTTTGTAAACAATAGCCACCCTGCATCAAATAAAGTTTTTTTTAACAATGTTTATACTAACGTAGTTATCACTACATAATGATCAAAATAATAATAAACCTTTGGTCTGTAAAAGAACATTCAGTTGTAACATAATATTGTATGAGGGCAATTCAACAAATAAAGTTATCAGTAAAGCCTCATTTCATGCCTGGTAAGCATAACTTTAATAAGCTCAAATAAACCCACATTTCACAAAATGAACTTCTGAACCTACTTTTATAACATTTGGATATGCATGGATCAAATTATTTTTTAAAAAAGATATGCCGAGTAGTAACCTCCAAATTTTAGAGTTTCTATCAATTATAATCAGATTTTGGGTACTTTATTCACAGCAGCAGAATATCTCTTACAGTAAGAGTTAAGAACAACAACAACAAACCCAGTGTAGTTCCACAAGAAGGGTCTGGGGAGGGTAGGATGTACGCAGACATTACCCCTACCCTTGTGGGGCAGAGAGACTGTTCCTGGTAGATCTTACAGTAAGAGTTATGAAACAAAAAGCTCCAGCAAAGAAGAGAGGGGACTATTGATAAGAATAAAGTTTACCTCTTATATTCTTTTAGGTGACATTGACTGAAAGATTGACAAGTACAAATTTTACTGAATTAAAAGAAGCATTAGCTTGTGCCAAATACGTATCAGATGGAATTCTTTTATCTGGTCTTTAGAAACTGAGAAAAATAGCATAAAAGTTACCTCTTAGTTTCTGCAACAGGTTGAGGTAGTATATGGGCTACGGCAGCATCCCCGGAAACTTCATTTGATAGGCCTGAATCAGGATCATGTTGTCAGGCCAACATGGGGTAGTATGTACTGAGGACCTATGTACGGAATACTGACTGAACCATCTGTTTAATAGTTCTCTTATATTTCTTTTCTATTTTCGGGGAATAACCTTTGAATTAGCTATAAAAAGTTTTTCCGTTGTTCCTGAGGTCAACTTCAATCTATAGTTAGATGTTTTCTGAATACAAAGACTGTGGTACACTCAAAGATTCTTATATTTTGAAACAAATAAATTTAAACATTACATGTGTAAATTCATCCACAAACCCCTGAACCATGCTACGAGCATTAATGATCACAAACAATATGAGAACCTCTCAAAAAAAAACAATATGAGAACCTCTCAAGCAACTTAATGTCATGAGTAAAGAACAGTAGAATTTAAGCATCAGAGAAAACTGAACAACGAAGAAGCAACAGGTGTAAAGAGGATTTGGTCTCACCATGAGATGCCGAAAGAGGGATACAATATTTCATTTTCTCTATATTACAGGGTTCTTTAACAACCTTCATAACTGAAACATGTCCTGACGAGTCTCCAAGATACCTGTGGACAGCACAATGAATAGCTAGTTCACATCTTCTTCGCGTACGAATCAGCTTAACCTAGATGTACCTTAGATGCACTTACAGGTAGGGAGTGTGCTGTATGAGTGTAAAAGATGTGATATCCCCGTCGAAGTCATGAACATTACATAAATACCTTTGTTCTACATCCCAGACCTAATGATCACCAAGTAATCAAATTATTAGTCCCACCACACAGCTATGCCACACTCATGCAGGGATGTCTAGCCTAGAAAGTTGAACTTTCGAGATGGAATAATGGAAACTCCTATTAGAAATTACAATAGTACTGCTTGTAGAGTATGTGTATGCCAAAGGAGCTTCATCAAATAACCTGCCTCTATTCGGTTATTGGAGTTTATGTTAATGAGGAGGCCTTGGTTCTCCATAAACTGCAAGACCAAAACAATAAATAAGCATAAATTAGTAACTAAGCATTTTCATCGAAGATCAGTCTTATAAGATGCATGATCATGGTATTAGCGCCTATTTCAATGAAGAAAATTCTTTGCAGGATTCGGAAGATGCATACCTGCACAAATTTGCTTGACACCGTCTCTGATGATACCAACAGAGCTTGAGTGCTATCTTTCCCAAATAATTTGATCCGTCCATCTCTGCATATTAACACAAACTTGAATATTTCAATACCTTGAATCGTGGGCCTCAAGCATTGATTTTTATTAGCGTCACTGAAAAACAATTTCTCATGAGCATTTATCCCCTATTTAAGGACCAATTGACACCTTGATGAAAAATAGATGTGAAAAGTTGTCACCCAATCCTTCGACACTAGACCAGAGCCTAGCAGTATAGTGGCTAATACACCTCCTTGCCACGAATGTGAGGGCAAGGGGCTATGACAAAACCCATAATTTGTGCCCCGTTGGTAAGTTAGATAGCCAAAGAACCTAACTGATGGGATGTAATGGAAAAAACAGGTCAGCTATCTACCAAGTATTCCTTGCCATCTGATTCTTGAGTTTAGTACATAGATATCCTGTTCACATCCAAGGCACAACATGCATTCCATCTTTTCTTTATTGTATCTCATTATCTATTTTTTGGTTCTCTAGATCCACCTACTGCACTGTCTAAGAGAATCATATCAGCATGATTTAGAAGCACAATCAAACCACTTTAATTAGTTAGTAGAGCAGATGCTGAGAATAGAATCCTGCATCTCTGGAACACAAGAAAGAGATCATATTGGCAATGGCTCTGGAGACTAGAGATAATGAAAGATGAAGCTTTTGGCATGATATAAAGAAGGTTGAATAGCAAACTTCATTGAATCAAAAGCCTTGATGCATATGCAGACAGCAGCTTCCTTGGAACTGTTTAAGCAAACTGCTGATATGTACTATCATTGCTTTTTATATAAAGCAGCCCTTCAGTAGATAATCAAGTACATTAAGCATATCCTTGTTTCGTCATCCCCTACATTAGATTCTAAAAATTATCGGAAGAATAGATTGGTTTGGTGTATTAAGGGTAGTTCTGCTTTTAACCATGCTTATCCATGTATCAATAACCCTGGTAATGCTAATACCAAAGCTTGCTATGTACCAAACAAGGTATTAAATAATACCAAGGCTAATACATATATTGTTTTACATCCTACCAAATAACCCCTTAATGTCCAAATTACCTGCACTTACATTGTCAAAAGTCATACTGAAATTAACAGTTAAGCTACAAAATCTTTCTTTTCTACAACTTTCTCTTAAATTTAACACGAATCTTCATCCAACTTAGCAAAAAAGATCCATCAACATAGAAAACAAAAAGGCAACTTAACTTTCCATCTTCTTTTGGCTTTATATCATAACTGCAAGTTTCATCTTACAAATTATAAATGTGCCAATAGAAGCCTAGATGAGCATTTTCAAATTGCAATACATACTTTCTCCAATAGGACTTCAACATCAACATATCTGATTTTCTTTCAGATTTAGCAAACATTCCTCCAAACCATTCATAACTTGCACTCCACAAACCTCATTTTAGAAAAACATAATTGTACAGAAATATAAAGTATCTTGCAGCTTGTCAAGATATTAAGTGTTTATTCCTATCCACGAAAGAAAAACATAAGCCCTTCAGTGCAAACTGATGCATATTGTTAAGTGGATCTCAACTATGTATTCTCTCATTTCTACAATAAAACCACTGTCGTACTACATTAGATTGTTCTTTGGCATATGCTTTCAGAAACAGCTTCAGTTACTGCTCCTTTTATTCTCAGTTTTATTGCCAATACTATGGAGCATGACAACTTATTAAAACTCTTTCTTTTCTATTACTTCTCTCAACAAGTAGTAATTGATGATATCATTGGACACAATTGTTTCACTCAAAACTGACGAAATATATTGACATTGTCAGCAACAGTTGGTCCAAATAGAAATGAGAAAAGCAAATAATTCAATTACTTAAAACAACTACCCCATTCACTCATTTATATGGCATTTTTATCCACCAAACCGCAGAGCAGAACTGAACGCAGCAGAAATTTCCACATCTAATATCTAGAAGAACTCGCGTGGACTGAAACTTGACTGTCTCAAAAAAGAGCAGGTAAAACAGGTTCGAAAGAGAGACTCCAAACAGCTAATATTAACACATATATCAAAGGGACATAACAGATGGTAATATCAAAGATAATCCAGAGCTCCAAATGAAATTTGAATGGAATCCCAAAAATGGAATTAGTCGTGTAATATATTCAAATATGTGACAATGTTTCCCCTAAGCTAAGAAGGACATCATGACCTTGTAGAAATTTTGTGAAAAGAATACAATCACTGTAAACTTTCAAAGCGATACATTCATTATCAAAGGTCAGATACATCTGTGTTACCTCACATACTCTAAGATAGCTTAACTGACAAACACAAACTCGACCAATATGTCAAATTGCTTTAGCCACCTTTCATTAAACCTCATTTTCACAGAGCACACACTCTATCTCAATCAATTCATACAAATCTTTTGACAAAACCAATGGCAAACTGTTCTTTCTCTTATTGCTTTCCTCATCACTTTATAAAATCTCGCCTGTATCTTCGTCCTCACTGTCCAATAAGTAGTCCCCCTCCTCTTCGTCGCTGACTATGGAGTCATCTGTATTATATTCGTCATCACTTCGTTGATCTAATCTTGCTCGAAGCCAGTCCTCCTCATCCAGTTCTTCAACTTCTTCATCCTCCTCCCCTTCGGAGAAAGCTGAAATCCTCGTGCCAGAAGACTCCAACTTCTCAACAATGTCATCCATCAAACTTCCTAAACTAGTACCCTCCTTTCCTATCCCCCCATTGAACTCACTTACAGAGAACTGTGCACTACTTCTATCCCAAGACTCCCTCCTCCTCTCACTCTTTAATACTAAATCCTTTTCTGTTATCTCTCCATTTTCTACCCCATTCCATGGAACCCATAAATCAGCATGCTTCCCCAATGCCCTGTCCCAATCCCCAACTACTACTGTTCCCAAATTTGCTTCCTTTGCTCTCCTTAACATATCACAAAAATCTGAATCATCAGAAATCAAAAACAACCAATCGATCCCTCTACTCATTGAATGCTGCATTTGCTTTTTCAATGCCCAATCTGCTGCCTGTGGCTTATCTGCCACAGTCTTTACATAAACCCCAGCTCTCCTCAACTCAGATGCTAAACCATAACCTACTTTAGGTGTTATCAAACTCTTAGCAGCCTCTATATACTTATAATTACCATCAACAAACCTCTCTTTAAATCTCTGTCTTTTCTTGCCTTTTAATGACCTCATACGACTAAGTTTTTTTTCCCTTTCCCTTTCATGTAACTGCTTAAAATGCTTCTTTAAATCCATATGGGTCTTACATTTTCGTCCACAGACAGAACATATGTAAGGTTCGGATGGAGTTACAACCCCTTTACGTTCAAGAACATCAAGATGTCGTCTTTCACGCCTTTCTTCAACAACCCACTGAGGAAGATGGATAAAAGCATGACGATTAGCGTATGCGGACATATCCACAACTTCGCCAAAACATTGCGCTACCCTTTTCAGCGACATGGCTGCCTCGTAGGGTGGGCCTCGTGGTGGTTTGTTGTCTAAGTCCCACAAGATTACAACTTTCTTGGGTTTTGCTGTGTATAATCCTTGTTTGGTTCTTTCCATGTCGATTTCTTGACCAGCTGCACAAGCACTGATGTGCCATTGAATGGGTCTACGAGGGGCGGCGATTGGGGAATTGGGTTTGAAGGATAAAGTAAGATTAGTGGAAAGTGAAATTGGAAAAAAGGAAGAGGTTTTGAGATGAAGGGGTTCAATGGAGTTGAAGACTGTGCTCATCAACATTGTAAATATACGTTGATTTTCTTGGTGTGGAGATTAGTGGTAGAAAGCGAAGAAGTAGAGTTTATTGGTAATAAATGCTCGAGGACACTTCAATGGCATCATAATCAACGAAGGAATATCCAAGAAAGAATTGTTTGTGCTGGGGATTTTTTTTCCTTGAGACGGAATGAGATAGAAATAGAATAGCAATTGTATGGATGAGGTCATGACCCTCCCCTTCCATTTTAATATTCTAGTTTAGTGATGTGGACTATTTGTATCAAATTTTAATTTAATCCATGTTGTATTGCCATAAAAAGTTCCTAAAAATATGTTGAGTTATTATATACTACCAAAAAAAGGAGTTTTTTTTAAAAAAAAATGTCAAATAGGCAAAATTCCTAAATTTTTTTCTAAAAGTGATTTTTATTTTGCTTTCTATCTTTTGTCTGGTTCAATATTCTAATTAAAAATAAAGAGTATTAATCACTCTATCATAATCTTTTTTGGTGATTTCTTCACATTTAATGTTATAAAAAATAATTAAATATTAAATAATAATTTCAATGATTTTTTTTTATTTTTCTATTCGGTGTCCGGGATCCACATTAGAGCCCCGATTAAATTTGAATTGCACACTGCATGTCTATTCAGGGTGGCGCTCCCAATCGAATCCGAAACCTCCAATTAAAGTGAAACACTCCCACCAGTACACTACAATCATAATTCAATGAAATACTTATAGTGATTAAAGTGCGCGTTGTTTTAAATGTGCTACTTGTAGGGGTAGAACACACTACCAAAATTATTTAACCACCGCATGTATGTCTTTCGTATGTGTCGAAAGGTAACAACATTTGTATAAATATATTTATCAAATTAAAATTTGACATATATACAATATAACATTAAATGTTATAAAAATACTTACTTGGTAGCAAGGGCAACAATTTTTTGGATAGAGTCATATGCCGATAGCACAGATCCTGATGGAATGCCGTAATGAAAAACACACCGGGGATTTACATCATCAGGCTTCAAACCATCTAAATCTCCTCGAGGCTGCACTTAACACAAGATTAATCAGCAAAATAAAAGATGTTATCTGTTTTTCTTTTCCTTGTTAGTCAAACAAAAAAATGTGCAAATTACATAAATTTCGGAGTTTTAATATAAAATTATAATCTATCCCTAATAAGTTTTTAATTACATTAATTCTTTAAAAATTAAAAAATCGAATACCGTAATTGAAGTTCGGATACATTCAATATTGTCTCAAACACATTAATATATAGCTTCGATATATTAAAAACTAGCTTAGATACATAATATATAGCTCAGATGCATCACATACTGACTCGGATACATTAAACACTGACTAGGATGCATTAAAGAAATAAAAATTTTGAAATTTTTTAATAGTAATTGAATAATGGAAATAGAAAATAAAAGATTGCATATTTCTGTAATTTATCCAAAAATAAAAGAAAAACAGTTGCCAGATGTTTCAATTTCTTAAGTCCATGGACCGAACGCAATCATGGGCCCACGGCCCATTTCTCTTTAAGAAAGTCCATAATTGCGTGTGGACTCTGGAGTCTGAGCTAATGACTGCATCTGGCAAAATACTTTTCTACTTAGGTAAGAAACAAATTTTCATCTATTTCATCATAGAGATATTATCCCTGGACACGTGTCTTAAATTTATTAATCATCTTTTTATATATTTCACTTTAATTACTTATTTCATAAAATATACTTATTAATCATTATTTTTAAAAAGACGTAATGAACCAAGTAGTATATCTGATGGGCCACACCCACAGGCAAACAGAAGAGCGTTACACTTAGCCTTCAGCATTAGGACCAGTATCTGACTATAGTACTTAAAAGATTGCGTGCTTCTTTTTTCGTCATTATTATTTTGGTCAGTCCACTATGCTTACAAAGACAACTTAATTCAGCTCTTTGTTGCAGACTTACAGTCTTACTACTCCAATCTTTTTCAATAATTTAGCTTCTACAAAGACCTTGTATTTAATCACATTTTTTAGCCAAATTTATAAATAGAAACTATAAAATAGCAGACATAATTAAATGCATCGGATCACATTATAGAAACGGTTTTCATTTAATTATATTCTTAATACTCACCAAGTAAATGATTTGTTCCTCAGATTTTCATTGTAAAATACAGAGGATATCAATTTCAAAAAATTCTTAAACTAGCAGTGTTACTGTTACAATAACAGTATCTCGAAAAGGTGATACTGATATTCTTATCTCAATGCTCAGCATTAATATTGCGTGATCGCATCATGCTTCACGACTATCGAGATCAATCAATTCAAAATTCAAAATATTCATTTCTTTTTAACAACAACACACCAATCCAGTTCTATTAACTTGAAATTGAAACAGAAAACTATAAGAAATTAGTAAGATTAACACAAATCGGAAATACAAAATCAATAACATGATGAATTTTAATTTCTAAAACTCTTCACAAATTCGAATTTGAAGTGAATCGAAAGTAGAAATCCAGAAAACGAAGGTGAATAGTTAAAACAGAGAGATCATGACTGACCTTCTTGACAAAAGAAGCCTTTTCGACAAGCTTCTTCAACATACTCATAAATATTACTTATTCTGCCGGAAAATCGCCGGAATCGTACAGATCGAAGCTGTGAACAGAGAGAAGTGATCGAAATGAGAAAATTTGGGGAAGATTTTTGTGAGTGCTTAGTTGGACTTAAGAAGAAAAAAAAAAGACGAAAACGAGAGAGAAGAAAAGGGAAACGGTTTAGATTTTGTGATTGGACAAAGATAGGCCGGAGTTTTTATTTGATTTTTGTCGCATTCTTTCCTTTTCAAATTTAGGGACACGTGGCGGTTGATGAGGTTGATCCGAAGATGCGAGAGAGAAACGGGTTGGACGGTGCCATCGGGTACCAACTGTCTTAAATACGACAAAAATGAATTTATACAGAATAAACAAACAAAAAAAACTCTTAACAATTTACTTAATAAAACGAGAGAAATTGTCATTCACATTACTTTTAATTTAAAAAATTTATTTGTCCCTTATAAGTTTATAATTATAGAAATTTCTCAAATTGATACAATAATATAAACACTTATACATTAATCTAATGCGCGAGATACATTAAACGCTAAGTAAGTTACATTACATTTTATATATGATACACTAATCTGATTTGTGAGATACATTAATCTGATGCAAGATATATTAATTTAATGCGCGAGTGAAAATTTATAACAACTAATAGAGAATAATGATAATAAAAAAATTTAAAGATAAAATTTTTGTCATTTTTCCTTTTATCTACGTATATATATTATTTTTCTAATCAGGTGGTTTTGAATAAAATGGAAATTTGTGATAGTGTAGTAGAGGGATTTGGACCACTTGACTAAGTATACGTGTTACACTTTGGTTTTGACTTTGAACAAGTTTGGATAATAACACGTGGATCCTCAATTTTTGTATTTTTTTTAATTGTATTCTAAATTGTATTTTTGGTTTTTCTTTATTAATATCTCAGTTCCTTGTGAGAAAGAAATATGTGCTGTAACGAAAAAAAATATAAAAAATATAATTATAACCGAAATATCAATTGGCCTTAAGAAAGACTGTTTCCATAAAAGTCGTTCCTGAGCTCATTTGAAAGAGAAAAAATTCTCTCTTTTGACTAATAACAAATTAAACAAAACTCATATATTATGGTTCATTTTGAATCGTTTAGGATTTGGAAATTTAGAAATCTAGTGTGAGAGTGAAGGATTAATATGTTTTTAATAGGTATAAAAAAAAGTTTTGTGTTTGTGAGATTGATCAAACATTAATTGTTGCTCAAAGGTGTTTCTAAAATTTATTCGTCAATTTAAACTAATATTAGAAGTTTGACTAAACCGACTATAAGTAAGCCTCAACATTATCGTGTGAGACCATATTAGAAGTATGATGTTTCCTTGATTCACGTGAAATCAAGTATATCATGGTAATGATGGATAAATGAAACTACTTTTAAAGATAATAATCTAGAATATTACAAATTAGGTTATCAACAGATACCCTCTTACTTTGTTTGAGCTAAATTACATCTAAGTAATCTTTTTCAACTTTAATGAAGGTTACTTCATAGAACCGAAAGTGAAGTTTAAGGAGGGGGAAAAGCAAAAAATATTAACTTTGAAAAAGTTCTTTATGATTTATTTTTAGTGCTTCACAAAAGCATTAAACAGGATAAACCTATTAAGAAATATTCAAAAAGAGGTTTTCCATTTCTTTATTTAAATTACATAGAGTGGAATTAGAATAAAGTAATTGGTTAATAGTAGGACAATACAAGGATCAATCAGAGAGATAATAGAGTAGCAAAAATACATGGGGAAAATGTTCAAGAAATTAATAAACTGAAGTGAAGGGACTTTGAACAAGTCATAAAAAGGGTGAAATATTTTGTTGTTTTATTATTATTATTGAAGTTATATAATGACTTGCCAAGATTAACTTCTGATTTTATTTATTTTTTTACTGAAGTTATGCTGAGACATTTTGGTAAACAGTAACTTGTTCTTCAAGAATTTGAAATATAATAAAGTTTCATATAATCATAGAACAAATCTCAACCATCGTCAAAACAACAACAAATTAACAAACCCTTCTGCAACAATGATAATTTGCCATTGTTTTCAACTATTTCCAATTTAAAATTACTTTTCATATTCGAAATTCAAGACTCACTTTTCCAAAATATTATACTTCAATTGCTATAGATTCAAAAAAATATGTACAATAACTAAGAAAAAGAAGATGAGGCAATTTTCAGGCAACTTTCACCTATAGCAAACATAAAATTCATATTTGTATGTTATAGCAAAGTTTGCATAATTGCGTTTCATAGTAAACTTAAATATGTATACTTCGCTATACATATTCAATTGAAGCGAATTGTATAAAACGAGAAAGAGAGAAATTATATACAATTTGAATTGTATAAAACGAGAAAGCGAGAAAGGCAGAATTGAATTGTATAAAACGAGAAAGAGATAAATTACATACAATTTGAATGTGTATAAAATGAGAAAGAGAGAAAGGCAAAAAGAGACTTGTGCAGGGAATATACAATTGAATCGAATTGTATAAAACGAGAAAGAGAGAAATTATATACAATTTGAATTTGAATAAAACGAGAAAGGCAAAAGAGGTTGGGCAGGGAAATATTTGTATTGTATAATTATAAGTGTATAGGACGAAGATATATGTATTTGCATGTGTTTATACAATTTTTCTCGCTTTATACAATTAGAAACACAATTTATACAATTCTATTGTATAAATCGAGAGAAGCGAGCGACATGAAGCAAGCGAGAGAGGGAGAGTGGCGAGCGAGAGTATGAGGGAGAGAGGGACTAGCAAACAGTTTGCTATGGAACACAAATAAATCAAAGGATACCTACTATATTTATTTTATATTATAAATTTGTCATTCTATACAATTATTCCATTTCCTTATGACATGGGCCTTAAGTTTTGGACCTAAACATCTCATACACCTTAGAAATAAATAGGGCCTATTTGGATAAAGCCCAACTTATATCATCATTTACTTTGAAAACAAAACTTTCACAAACTATTTTTTTAGACAAAAAGGAATAATAGTCTAATTATTAGTTAAGATAAGGTCCATATGAAATTCTAGAACTTATAAGATGAATGAGTAAGTGGTGGACATTGACATGCAATTGCAATAGCTAGGTGGTCCAAATTATCTAACTAAATTATAAGTGAATGAGTATTTTTTTCCTTTTCTTATTGCTTTATCATAATGAATCTCATGGCTTTAAAGTCCATTGCATGCACATGACACTTGCCTTTGAACCATCATTATTTGATAAGGATTCCTTTGTTCTAACTTTTGTTGTAAGAAAAAAATTAAGCCCCACATAAAGCTATCATCCTCTTCTTCATGAGTTGTAAGTGATAGGGTTTGCCCCCTTCCCCCACATCCCCCCTCTAGCTACTTCATTTTTTGGGGGGTCATCATATAGTAATAGCCTCCTAACTTTTATATTTTTGTCTAACATTACAATCATGTAACCCCAACTTTTGAAACTCATTGGGACCTAATTCAACCTTGTCTATTATTTTTTATCTCAATTCACATTCATGTTTGATATTTATATTTGAATATGTGTCGAAAAGTTCCACAGATTAATAAGGGAGGGCTAGGGGCCAAGTTAAATCGATACCTAACAAAATAAAGACAACTTTATATCCAGAAGGATTCGAACCCAAATATTTGATTAAAAATAACGGAATACTTATCGCTACATTGCAATTGATGATTAATTATCTACTCTTTTAATTTGTTTTTTGTGCATCATGTAGTTTTATTGAACATTGTAGTTCTTAAAGCTTATCATGTTATGGTTTTGCAGTTCAATTTAATTTAGGCCTAACTCATCAATGGCCTCCTACACTTGACACCAATTTTCACTTAGACATCTTAACTAAGTTTTGTTCATTTTAGACACCTCATGTCATTCTGCATTGTGTCATTTTAGCATTTTTAACAATCAGCTAAATATACAAAGTGTGTGTAACACACTCACCGATGATGTGTTAAAGTGACAAATTAAATAAAAACACGTGGCATTGATGTTAAAAATATTTTTTTAAATAATAATATTTTAGTAGAATGAAAAAGTAGCCAATGACTTAATGACACGTGAATTTTTTACAAAAAATATCAATTATAATAATAATAAAAAACAAATCTACCAAGGTCATCTTCTCTGCCACCCACTCCAACCCCTACCCACCCACCCATCAAAATGTATCCTTCACTATCCCCACCACCCCACCCACCCCACCCAATGTCTTCTACACCTTTGTCCATCTTAACCCCAACCCATTCCCCACCCACATCGTCTTCACCACCCTCTCCCACCCTATCCATCGTCTTTCAAGATTTTTCACTGCCCTTCTTTGTGACAACATGAATCGTGATTTTTTTTAATGGGTTGAAATTTATTTTTTGTGAAATCTCTTTGTATTAAAGTTCGTTTTTTTGTTCATAGTATCATCAAAACTATTTCTCCATGGAAAGAGTTCAAGTTTTGAGAGATGGTGGCTAAAAAATGAGGAAGAAAATGAAAAAAAATAAAATAAAAATGATTAAATGAGCCTTTTACGCGTTGGTAGTGAGTGTGTTACACTCACTATGCCATGTCAGTAAAAAGTGTTAAAATTTCATAACGAGACATGACATAAGGTGTCTAAAATGAACAAAGCTTAGTTAAGGTGTCTAAGTGAAAATTAGTGCCAAGTTTAAGGAGGCCACCGATGGGTTAGGTCTTTAATTTAATTGAAGTCTTATTCTTTGAATGTTGATTTTGTTAGATTTCATTTCACACTTTATTGGTTTAATGCTACACAAATGAACAGACAAAAATAAGATGTTTATAAATATGAGGGGAACTTCTGTTATTAGTTCAATAATGTCCGTATATATAAGTTTTCAAATTTCAGTATTTTGTATATATTAGTCATAGATAATGTGTCCAAAACACAAACATTATTGACATGATTTAAAAAGAAAATATGACAAATGGTAAACGCGAACATCCAAAATATGCCTCACCCAATTCATGCCTAGTTGTGCTATATATAAAGGTAAACGTGAAAAACATTTACTTGCACCAAAT
>CM040619.1:73191901-73286904 GCA_022817965.1 Solanum lycopersicoides | reverse complement strand
AAGGGACATAACAGATGGTAATATCAAAGATAATCCAGAGCTCCAAATGAAATTTGAATGGAATCCCAAAAATGGAATTAATCGTGTAATATATTCAAATATGTGACAATGTTTCCCCTAAGCTAAGAAGGACATCATGACCTTGTAGAAATTTTGTGAAAAGAATACAACCACTGTAAACTTTCAAAGCAATACATTAATTATCAAAGGTCAGATACATCTGTGTTACCTCACATACTCTAAGATAGCTTAACTGACAAAGACAAACTCGACCAATATGTCAAATTGCTTTAGCCACCTTTCATTAAACCTCATTTTCACAGAGCACACACTCTATCTCAATCAATTCGCAAATCTTTTGACAAAACCAATGGCAAACTGTTCTTTCTCTTGTTGCTTTCATCATCACTTTATAAAATCTCGCCTGTATCTTCGTCCTCACTGTCCAATAAGTAGTCCCCCTCCTCTTCGTCGCTGACTATGGAGTCATCTGTATTATATTCGTCATCACTTCGTTGATCTAATCTTGCTCGAAGCCAGTCCTCCTCATCCAGCTCTTCAACTTCTTCATCCTCCTCCCCTTCGGAGAAAGCTGAAATCCTCGTGCCAGAAGACTCCAACTTCTCAACAATGTCATCCATCAAACTTCCTAAACTAGTACCCTCCTTTCCTATCCCCCCATTGAACTCACTTACAGAGAACTGTGCATTACTTCTATCCCAAGACTCCCTCCTCCTCTCACTCTTTAACACTAAATCCTTTTCTGTTATCTCTCCACTTTCTACCCCATTCCATGGAACCCACAAATCAGCATGCCTCCCCAATGCCCTGTCCCAATCCCCAACTACTACTGTTCCCAAATTTGCTTCCTTTGCTCTCCTTAACATATCACAAAAATCTGAATCATCAGAAATCAAAAACAACCAATCGATCCCTCTACTCATTGAATGCTGCATTTGCTTTTTCAATGCCCAATCTGCTGCCTGTGGCTTATCTGCCACAGTCTTTACATAAACCCCAGCTCTCCTCAACTCAGATGCTAAACCATAACCCACTTTAGGTGTTATCAAACTCTTAGCAGCCTCTATATACTTATAATTACCATCAACAAACCTCTCTTTAAATCTCTGTCTTTTCTTGCCTTTTAATGACCTCATACGACTAAGTTTCTTTTCCCTTTCCCTTTCATGTAACTGCTTAAAATGCTTCTTTAAATCCATATGGGTCTTGCATTTTCGTCCACAGACAGAACATATGTAAGGTTCGGATGGAGTTACAACCCCTTTACGTTCAAGTACATCAAGATGTCGTCTTTCACGCCTTTCTTCAACAACCCACTGAGGAAGATGGATAAAAGCATGACGATTAGCGTATGCGGACATATCCACAACTTCGCCAAAACATTGCGCTACCCTTTTCAGCGACATGGCTGCCTCGTAGGGTGGGCCTCGTGGTGGTTTGTTGTCTAAGTCCCACAAGATTACAACTTTCTTGGGTTTTGCTGTGTATAATCCTTGTTTGGTTCTTTCCATGTCGATTTCTTGACCAGCTGCACAAGCACTGATGTGCCACTGAATGGGTCTACGAGGGGCGGCGATTGGGGAATTGGGTTTGAAGGATAAAGTAAGATTAGTGGAAAGTGAAATTGGGAAAAAGGAAGAGGTTTTGAGATGAAGGGGTTCAATGGAGTTGAAGACTGTGCTCGTCAACATTGAATATACGTTGATTTTCTTGGTGTGGAGATTAGTGGTAGAAAGCGAAGAAGTAGAGTTTATTGGTAATAAATGCTCGAGGACACTTCAATGGCATCATAATCAACGAAGGAATATCCAAGAAAGAATTGTTTGTGCTGGGGATTTTTTTTCCTTGAGACGGAATGAGAGAGAAATAGAATAGCAATTGTATGGATGAGGTCATGACCCTCCCCTTCCATATTAATATTCTAGTTTAGTGATGTGGACTATTTGTATCAAAATTTAATTTAATCCATGTTGTATTGCCATAAAAAGATCCTAAAAATATGTTAGAGTTATTATATACTACCAAAAAAAGGAGTTTTTTTTTAAAAAAAATGTCAAATAGGCAAAATTCCTAATTTTTTTTCTAAAAGTGATTTTTATTTTGCTTTCTATCTTTTGTCTGGTTCAATATTCTAATTAAAAATAAAGAGTATTAATCACTCTATCATAATCTTTTTTTGTGATTCCTTCACATTTAATGTTATAAAAAATAATTAAATATTAAATAATAATTTCAATGAATATTTTTTTATTTTTCTATTCGGTGTCCGAGATCCACATTAGAGCTCCGATTAAATTTGAATTGCACACTGCATGTCTATTCAGGGTGGCGCTCCCAATCGAATTCGAAACCTCCAATTAAAGTGAAACACTCCATCAGTACACTACAATCATAATTCAATGAAATACTTATAGTGATTAAAGTGCGCGTTGTTTTAAATGTGCTACTTGTATGGATAGAACACACTACCAAAATTATTTAACCACCGCATGTATGTCTTTCGTATGTGTCGAAAGGTAACAATATTTGTCTAAATATATTTATCAAATTAAAATTTGACATATATACAATATAACATTAAATGTTATAAAAATACTTACTTGGTAGCAAGGGCAACAATTTTTTGGATAGAGTCATATGCCGATAGCACAGATCCTGATGGAATGCCGTAATGAAAAACACACCGGGGATTTACATCATCAGGCTTCAAACCATCTAAATCTCCTCGAGGCTGCACTTAACACAAGATTAATCAGCAAAATAAAAGATGTTATCTGTTTTTCTTTTCCTTGTTAGTCAAACAAAAAAATGTGCAAATTACATAAATTTCGGAGTTTTAATATAAAATTATAATCTATCCCTAATAAGTTTTTAATTATATTAATTCTTTAAAAATTAAAAAATCGAATACCGTAATTGAAGTTCGGATACATTCAATATTGTCTCAAACACATTAATATATAGCTTCGATATATTAAAAACTAGCTTAGATACATAATATATAGCTCAGATGCATTACATACTGACTCGGATATATTAAACACTGACTAGGATGCATTAAAGAAATAAAAAATTTTGAATTTTTTTAATAGTAATTGGATAATGGAAATAGGAAAATAAAAGATTGCATATTTCTGTAATTTATCCAAAAATAAAAGAAAAACAGTTGCCAGATGTTTCAATTTCTTAAGTCCATGGACCGAACGCAATCATGGGCCCACGGCCCATTTCTCTTTAAGAAAGTCCATAATTGCGTGTGGACTCTGGAGTCTGAGCTAATGACTGCATCTGGCAAAATACTTTTCTATTTAGGTAAGAAACAAATTTTCATCTATTTCATCATACAGTTATTATCACTTGACACGTGTCTTAAATTTATTGATCATCTTTTTATATATTTCACTTTAATTACTTATTTCATACAATATACTTATTAATCATTATTTCTAAAAAAAAGTAACGAACCAAGTAGTATATCTGATGGGCCACACCCACAGGCAAACAGAAGAGCGTTACACTTAGCCTTCAGCATTAGGACCAGTATCTGACTATAGTAGTTGAGTACTTAAAAGATTGCGTGCTTCTTTTTTCGTCATTATTATTTTGGTCAGTCCACTATGCTTACAAAGACAACTTAATTCAGCTCTTTGTTGCAGACTTACAGTCTTACTACTACAATCTTTTTCAATAATTTAGCTTCTACAAAGACCTTGTATTTAATCACATTTTTTAGCCAAATTTATAAATAGAAACTATAAAATAGCAGACATAATTAAATGCATCGGATCACATTATAGAAACAGTTTTCATTTAATCATATTCTTAATACTCAAGTAAATGATTTGTTCCTCAGATTTTCATTGTAAAATACAGAGGATATCAATTTCAAAAAATTCTTAAACTAGCAGCGTTACTGTTCCAATAACAGTATCTCGAAAAGGTGATACTGATATTCTCATCTTTATACTCAGCATTAATATTGCGTGATCGCATCATGCTTCACGACTATCGAGATCAATCAATTCAAAATTCAAAATATTCATTCTTTTTAACAACAACACACCAATCCAGTTCTATTAACTTTGAAGTTGAAACAGAAAACTATAAGAAATTAGTAAGATTAACACAAATCGGAAATAGAAAATCAATAACATGATGAATTTTAATTTCTAAAACTCTTCACAAATTCGAATTTGAAGTGAATCGAAAGTAGAAATCCAGAAAACGAAGGTGAATAGTTAAAACAGAGAGATCATGACTGACCTTCTTGACAAAAGAAGCCTTCTCGACAAGCTTCTTCAACATACTCATAAATATTACTTATTCTGCCGGAAAATCGCCGGAATCGTACAGATCGAAGCTGTGAACAGAGAGAAGTGATCGAAATGAGAAAATTTGGGGAAGATTTTTGTGAGTGCTTAGTTGGACTTAAGAAGAAAAAAAAAAGACGAAAACGAGAGAGAAGAAAAGGGAAACGGTTTAGATTTTGTGATTGGACAAAGATAGGCCGGAGTTTTTATTTGATTTTTGTCGCATTCTTTCCTTTTCAAATTTAGGGACACGTGGCGGTTGATGAGGTTGATCCGAAGATTGCGAGAGAGAAACGGGTTGGACGGTGCCATCGGGTACCAACTGTCTTAAATACGACAAAAATTAATTTATACAGAATAACCCAAAAAAAAAAAATCTTAACAATTTACTTAATAAAACGAGAGAAATTGTCATTCACATTACTTTTAAGGTAAAAAATTTATTTGTCCTTTATAAATTTATAATTATAGAAATTTCTCAAATTGATATAATAATATAAACACTTATACATTAATCTGATGCGCGAGATACATTAATCGCTAAGTAAGTTACATTACATTTTATATATGATACACTAATCTGATTTGTGAGATACATTAATCTGATGCAAGATACATTAATTTAATGCGCGAGATACATTAATTAATACGCTGATACATAAATCTAATGCGTTAAAATGAAAAATTTTGAAAATTTATAAAAACTAATAGAAAATAATAATAAAAAAAAATTAAAGATGATATTTTTGTCATTTTTTCTTTTATCTACGTATATATATTATTTTTTTAATCAGGTGGTTTTGAATAAAATGGAAATTTGTGATAGTGTAGTAGAGGGATTTGGACCACTTGACTAAGTATACGTGTTACACTTTGGTTTTGACTTTGAACAAGTTTGGATAATAACACGTGGATCCTCAATTTTTGTATTTTTTTAAAGAGATAATTATATATAATAGCAAACTAATAATTTAAAATAAATGGAGTAGCTATGTTTTGATTTAATTGTGCTCCATAACAAACGTTTGCAAAAAATTGTCAGGCGCCTCTCTCCCAATATCGCGCTCGCCACTCTCCTCCAATCTCTCCCTCGCTTCATCACTTTTTATACAAACACAAGTGTATAAAAATTATTTTGAATTGTATAAAGTAGAGGAAATTGTATAAATACATATATTTTTGTTCCCCTCTCTCCCCTCTTTCAGATCTCGCTCGCCACTCTCCCAAATCTCGCTCGCCACCCTCGCCTTTCTCACTTGTACAAACAGAAACGAAATGTATAAATTGCATTTCTGTTTGTATAAAACATGAGAAAATTGTATATACACATGCAAGTACATATATTTTCGTCCTATACACTTATAATTATACAATAAAAATACTCCCCTGCCCGATTTCTTTTGCCTTTCTCTCTTTCTCGTTTTATACAAATTTTAAATTTTATCTAATTTCTCTCTTTCACATTTTATACAATTGTATATTCCCTGCCAAGTCTCTTTTGTCTTTCTCTCTTTCTCATTTTATACAAATTCAAATTATATATAATCGTTCTATACACTTATAATCATACAATTCGTTTTATACACTTCATTTTTATACAAGTATCTGTCCAAGTGTCTTTCTCTTTCTCGTTTTATACACTTCGTTTTATACAATTCGCTTCAACTGTATATGTATAGCGAATTATACAGTTTCTATGTTTGCTATGGAGCGCAATTATACAAACTTTGCTATAACATATAAATATGAATTTCTTATTTGTTATATGTGAAAGTTGCGCTTTTTTTAATTGTATTCTAAATTGTATTTTTGGTTTTTCTTTATTAATATCTCAGTTCCTTGTGAGAAAGAAATATGTGCTGTAACGAAAAAAAATATAAAAATATAATTATAACCGAAATATCAATTGGCCTTAAGAAAGACTGTTTCCATAAAAGTCGTTCGTGAGCTCATTTGAAAAAAAAAATTCTCTCTTTTGACTAATAACAAATTAAACAAAACTCATATATTATGGTTCATTTTGAATCGTTTAGGATTTGGAAATTGAGAAATCTAGTGTGAGAGTGAAGGATTAATATGTTTTTAATAGGTATAAAAAAAAGTTTTGTGTTTGTGAGATTGATCAAACATTAATTGTTGTTCAAAGGTGTTTCTTAAATTTATTTGTCAAATTCAAACTGATATTTAAAAAACAAATAAAAAGAATTAATTGATTTTAAAAGTTTGACCAAATCAACTATAAGTAAGCCTCAACATTATCGTATGAGATCAGATTAGAAGTATGATGTTTCCTTGATTCACGTAAAATCAAGTATATTATGGATAATGATGGATAAATGAAACTACTTTCAGAGATAATAATCTAGAATATTACAAATTAGGTTATCAACAGATACCCTCTTACTTTGTTTGAGCTAAATTACATCTAAGTAATCTTTTTCTACTTTAATGAAGGTTACTTCATAGAACCGAAAGTGAAGTTTAAGGAGGGGGAAAAGCAAAAAATATTAACTTTGAAAAAGTTTTTTATGATTTATTTTTAGTGCTTCACAAAAGCATTAAACAGGATAAACCTATTAAGAAATATTCAAAAAGAGGTTTTCCATTTCTTTATTTAAATTACATAGAGTGGAATTAGAATAAAGTAATTGGTTAATAGTAGGACAATACAAGGATCAATCAGAGAGATAATAGAGTAGCAAAAATACATGGGGAAAATGTTCAAGAAATTAATAAACTGAAGTGAAGGGACTTTGAACAAGTCATAAAAATGGTGAAATATTTTGTTGTTTTATTATTATTATTGAAGTTATATAATGACTTGCCAAGATTAACTTCTGATTTTATTTATTTTTTACTGAAGTTATGCTGAGACATTTTGGTAAACAGTAACTTGTTCTTCAAGAATTTGAAATATAATAAAGTTTCATATAATCATAGAGAACAAATCTCGACCATCGTCAAAACAACAACAAATTAACAAACCCTTCTGCAACAATGATAATTTGCCATTGTTTTCAACTATTTACAATTTAAAATTACTTTTCATATTCGAAATTCAAGACTCACTTTTCCAAAATATTATACTTCAATTGCTATAGATTCAAAAAAATATGTACAATAACTAAGAAAAAGAAGATGAGGCAATTTCCAGGCAACTTTCACCTATAGCAAACAAAAAATTCATATTTGTATGTTATAGCAAAGTTTGCATAATTGCGCTTCATAGTAAACTTATATATGTATAATTCGCTATACATATTCAATTGAAGCGA
The DNA here is from genome assembly GCA_022817965.1 of Solanum lycopersicoides. NCBI lineage: Eukaryota > Viridiplantae > Streptophyta > Magnoliopsida > Solanales > Solanaceae > Solanum > Solanum lycopersicoides. The sequence continues at coordinate 73,279,298 of CM040619.1, read as the reverse complement.
ATTGTATAAAACGAGAAAGAGAGAAATTATATACAATTTGAATTGTATAAAACGAGAAAGCGAGAAAGGCAGAATTGAATTTTATAAAACGAGAAAGAGATAGATTATATACAATTTGAATTTGTATAAAACGAGAAAGAGAGAAAGGCAAAAAGAGACTTGTGCAGGGAATATACAATTGAATCGAATTGTATAAAACGAGAAAGAGAGAAATTATATACAATTTGAATTTGTATAAAACGAGAAAGGCAAAAGAGGTTGGGCAGGGAAATATTTGTATTGTATAATTATAAGTGTATAGGACGAAGATATATGTATTTGCATGTGTTTATACAATTTTTCTCGCTTTATACAATTAGAAACACAATTTATACAATTCTATTGTATAAATCGAGAGAAGCGAGCGACATGAAGCAAGCGAGAGAGGGAGAGTGGCGAGCGAGAGTATGAGGGAGAGAGGGACTAGCAAACAGTTTGCTATGGAACACAAATAAATCAAAGGATACCTACTATATTTATTTTATATTATAAATTTGTCATTCTATACAATTATTCCATTTCCTTATGACATGGGCCTTAAGTTTTGGACCTAAACATCTCATACACCTTAGAAATAAATAGGGCCTATTTGGATAAAGCCCAACTTATATCATCATTTACTTTGAAAACAAAACTTTCACAAACTATTTTTTTAGACAAAAAGGAATAATAGTCTAATTATTAGTTAAGATAAGGTCCATATGAAATTCTAGAACTTATAAGATGAATGAGTAAGTGGTGGACATTGACATGCAATTGCAATAGCTAGGTGGTCCAAATTATCTAACTAAATTATAAGTGAATGAGTATTTTTTTCCTTTTCTTATTGCTTTATCATAATGAATCTCATGGCTTTAAAGTCCATTGCATGCACATGACACTTGCCTTTGAACCATCATTATTTGATAAGGATTCCTTTGTTCTAACTTTTGTTGTAAGAAAAAAATTAAGCCCCACATAAAGCTATCATCCTCTTCTTCATGAGTTGTAAGTGATAGGGTTTGCCCCCTTCCCCCACATCCCCCTCTAGCTACTTCATTTTTTGGGGGTCATCATATAGTAATAGCCTCCTAACTTTTATATTTTTGTCTAACATTACAATCATGTAACCCCAACTTTTGAAACTCATTGGGACCTAATTCAACCTTGTCTATTATTTTTTATCTCAATTCACATTCATGTTTGATATTTATATTTGAATATGTGTCGAAAAGTTCCACAGATTAATAAGGGAGGGCTAGGGGCCAAGTTAAATCGATACCTAACAAAATAAAGACAACTTTATATCCAGAAGGATTCGAACCCACATATTTGATTAAAAATAACGGAATACTTATCGCTACATTGCAATTGATGATTAATTATCTACTCTTTTAATTTGTTTTTTGTGCATCATGTAGTTTTATTGAACATTGTAGTTCTTAAAGCTTATCATGTTATGGTTTTGCAGTTCAATTTAATTTAGGCCTAACTCATCAATGACCTCCTACACTTGACACCAATTTTCACTTAGACATCTTAACTAAGTTTTGTTCATTTTAGACACCTCATGTCATTCTGCATTGTGTCATTTTAGCATTTTTAACAATCAGCTAAATATACAAAGTGTGTGTAACACACTCACCGATGATGTGTTAAAGTGACAAATTAAATAAAAACACGTGGCATTGATGTTAAAAATATTTTTTTAAATAATAATATTTTAGTAGAATGAAAAAGTAGCCAATGACTTAATGACACGTGAATTTTTTTACAAAAAATATCAATTATAATAATAATAAAAAACAAATCTACCAAGGTCATCTTCTCTGCCACCCACTCCAACCCCTACCCACCCACCCATCAAAATGTATCCTTCACTATCCCCACCCACCCCACCCACCCCACCCAATGTCTTCTACACCTTTGTCCATCTTAACCCCAACCCATTCCCCACCCACATCGTCTTCACCACCCTCTCCCACCCTATCCATCGTCTTTCAAGATTTTTCACTGCCCTTCTTTGTGACAACATGAATCGTGATTTTTTTTAATGGGTTGAAATTTATTTTTTGTGAAATCTCTTTGTATTAAAGTTCGTTTTTTTTTGTTCATAGTATCATCAAAACTATTTCTCCATGGAAAGAGTTCAAGTTTTGAGAGATGGTGGCTAAAAAATGAGGAAGAAAATGAAAAAAAATAAAATAAAAATGATTAAATGAGCCTTTTACGCGTTGGTAGTGAGTGTGTTACACTCACTATGCCATGTCAGTAAAAAGTGTTAAAATTTCATAACGAGACATGACATAAGGTGTCTAAAATGAACAAAGCTTAGTTAAGGTGTCTAAGTGAAAATTAGTGCCAAGTTTAAGGAGGCCACCGATGGGTTAGGTCTTTAATTTAATTGAAGTCTTATTCTTTGAATGTTGATTTTGTTAGATTTCATTTCACACTTTATTGGTTTAATGCTACACAAATGAACAGACAAAAATAAGATGTTTATAAATATGAGGGGAACTTCTGTTATTAGTTCAATAATGTCCGTATATATAAGTTTTCAAATTTCAGTATTTTGTATATATTAGTCATAGATAATGTGTCCAAAACACAAACATTATTGACATGATTTAAAAAGAAAATATGACAAATGGTAAACGCGAACATCCAAAATATGCCTCACCCAATTCATGCCTAGTTGTGCTATATATAAAGGTAAACGTGAAAAACATTTACTTGCACCAAATATTATTTATATCCAAATTAATAAATTTTCATTAGGAGAACATGATTTGAAGGGTGTTCTGAGATCATTCACTTTTGATGTCTTTTAAGTCGAGTTGTCGCATTGGCTTGCCTCGTACAGTTTACCTTTCTGATATGATTTGCATATTATTATATTGTGAAGGTTTACCCAATGCTTACCCAAATGACAATAATGATATTAACTGTTAATTATATACATGTAATGCATGATGCCTTGAAATTATTAATTTGATACTAATAAAATTTAGTTATTCCTTCTCCACGATGAGGACAATCTTACATTGACATGTAGCAATTATAAGTCAAAAAGTAATTAAATAAATTATTTGATTTAATTATTTTTTGTAGTAATTATTTATGCTTGTAATTTAGGTATCATTATTTTATCTCATTCAATGAAGGATATTGATCTTGGAATTATTATTTTCTAGATATAAAATAATCGAGTGACAAAAGATGACTTTCTCTATAGCTCTTTTTTCAATGTCTTTTAAGAAGGGCAATGTCGAAATTATATATAAAAAAAGTTTTTTGTAATAATTAGCTATATATCTATCAAAAATATATACACTAAATAATTTCATTAACTGTCTTAATTCTATAGTATTATATACCCCACATTACAATCACAATATAACATGGTTGTCGTCAAATTAGGTCTTCCACATTAATTAGCATTTCAAAAATTAGCTCAAACAAAGGAGAATTGTTCAAACAAAGATTAGGAAGCTCGGGTCCATGTAGTTCTTTTCATCAAAAGTTTTCGACCGATTAACTAAACTAATATTAACATAAGTCGTGACATGTGATGTATTAGTGATACTGTTTCATCCTTAATCAAATGTCTCAACTTAGATATTTGTGAGAAATACATGTCGAGAGCATCACGTATACAATACGCGATCTAGATACACTGAAAACTAATATTAAGATACACTGAAAACTAATATTAATATGAGTCGTGACATGTGATGTATTAGTGAGACTGTTTCATCCTTAATCAAATGTCTCAACTTAGATATTTGTGAGAAATACATGTCGAGAGTATCACGTATACCATACGCGATCTAGATACACTGAATGAGAAATAAAAATAAACTATATATCTGTGAAATTAGGTCTTAGACCTAACTCACACCCCAAAAGCTAGTTCAAAAGGAGGAGGATTGTTCAAACCTTATAAGGAGTCCACTCATCTCATTAATCACCGATATGGGACTTTTATCATTCTTTAACACTACCTAATAGTTGAAAAAATAAAAGAATAATATTTCATCATTTGCAACTATTGTTATCAATGATGTTATTGCTTTAAAACAAACAATTATAACCTTTAAATGTTGCAATTTTTGATACCGACTACACATACAAGGTATATTTATAATGAATAAGAAAAATATCTTGTGGTAGGGAAAGGGGAATTGCAAGTACAATAATCATCTTGTGCTTGTTTTTTTTGGATTGGATGTAATTTGGGGAGATGAATGAGGTTAGGTAAAGAAGATATTTTTTTAATATATAAATACATGTACATATTACTTAATTAAAATCAATTTATGTAATTATAGTTTTGTAAGTATTAATTAATTAATAATGAAATGTTTGTCATGATGAATCCACGTTGGGGCTAATTTGACTATGGTGAGGGGAATTTAATAAGTCAAACTACGTGCCTAAAGGGCCCAACTAATTCAGTTACATTTTGTTTATTTCTACGGCCCTTTGGTACATTATTATTTCAAACTCTTACACAGGAGTGGAGGCAGCCTTCTATTAGGGTTCGATCGATATCACTAAAAGCTTATATATATATATATATATATTTGACATTTTAACTAAATTTTATTTATTTTAGATATCTTATATCATGTTGTATTGTCTCCTTTTGATACCTTTTTCACAATCAACAAAAAAAAATTAAAGTGAATGTAACTCATTCGTTGATGACGTGTCAAAGTATCAAATTAAATGAAGAAATTTGTCATTTAACACAAAAACAATTCTTTAATAATGAATTTTGAATAAAACTAAAAGTTAGCCAATAAATCAGTGACACCATGTGGCATGTTTAAGACACAAGATTAAATGACATTTTGGTACATTTTATATAACTTTAATTTAGAATCACAAGATTAAAAAATTTTCTTTCTTTTCTAAACTCCGTTTTAAATTAAACTAGGTTATCCTTTTTTAAACAGAGAGAGTACAAATAGAAACGGAAAAAACACTTTAAAGTGTTAAAAAGTCTTCTTTCTTTTCTAAACTTCGTTTTAAATTAAACTAGGTCATTCTTTTTTAAACGGAAAAAGTATAAATAGAAACGGAAAAAACACTTTAAAGTGTAAGATAAATAGGGTAGAGTGTGTTAAAGGCGCCAAATGGAGGGACAAAAGTATGTGGGAATTATGAGGTGTGCCTGTTTTATGTTTGTTTGGGAAATTAAAGTATCATATGATGAATACTATAAAATGTTCTTTTACAACTTACAAGAACAAGAAGGAATTCCGTTATAATGACAGTTTTTGGATAGCATTTAAGACTAGTATTTATGTTATAATAATAATTATTGAAAAAGTAATTAGATCAAAATTTGATTGGTAAAATAAATATGTTATTTTATCTTTTTAAATTTTTAAACTTCAGACAAAATTTTGACCAAATTTTCTGGTCATTTTAACACATTAACCTATTTATTTTTTTTTAATTTTTTCCTAATGAAACAGTTGAAGAGTTTAGGTTGATGTAATTAAATGGATGGACTTTTAAAAACATTTAATTGCAAAATACGCAATTTAATTAGTGTTCTAATTAATGTCTATTTAAATCAATTCCCCCTTTTCTTATTTGTTGGCAGATTCGTCCAACTAAAAAAGAAAAAGAGAGAAGAACAACTTGAGTTATTATAAACACAAATTAAATTGTTGTTCCATCACGTACTTTATAATTTGGTTCATTTACAAGTTTACACTCATAATAGAATTTAAGTGAGGAAAAAAAATCAAAATTTATTTTCTGAAAATATTGTAAAGAAATAAATTACTACTAGTTGATATATCTAAGATATTAATTACCACTAATAAAATGTAAGTATTATGTTTAGATTAGTGGTTGGAATTTTATATACTAAGAAATTGATAGTTCTCTTGTATTGGTACTCAACAAACTATGATGAAATTAAATAATTAAATCTCACATGGCCACTAAATCATGTAATTTATTTAAAAAATAGGTTGCCGTCTTAAACATCAAATATTTATATATAATTTAATGTCTATCAGAATCATTCTGTCAAGGCAAAATTTAATTAATTTATTATTATTGGGCAAAGGATGGATCCATCAACTACACCTAACCGCATCATAAATATGAATATAATAATATGATTTTATTTTATGAATACATGTCTCGTGGTCAAACTGAAAAAAATAAACATAATTAAAATACACATCTTCATGAGGTTTTTTGTTGGCTAATATTTCATCATATAATTAAGAGAAAATTTGTAGTGAAAGAATTGTTTTTTTTTTAATCACGTAAATAATAAAGAAAGTTTTCAATTTTTCAATTTTATTTTTGAAAATATCATTATCGCGATTTATAAATTTTAAATATCTTAATTTAGGTGTTACTTGTTATTTATTTTAATTTGGTTGGTTGGTAAAATCTTTTGAGTACGTGCTACTTGATTCCAAAACCATACATACGTGATACATCTCCATTACCAAGGAAAAACTGATTATTAACCCCCAATTAGAGTACTAATTTCACTTTTATATTTTACAAATTAATATTAAAATCAATATTAGATACTTAAATAAAGATGCTACATTTAAACTGAAATTTGATTAGTCAAAAGATATAAAAGTTATGTCAACTAAACATTATTTTTAGCCTATAATAATAGTTATAATAATAGTGTGTATGTCCTCAATAAGCACTCGACTCAATTAGTATATCAAAATTATGTATGAAATGAAATATAATACAATAAATTGGAAAAGAACACTAAAAATAACGAATAATAGAAAAATCCAAGCGAAGTAATAACAAAAAAAGCAATAAAATTAAAGAATAAATTTTTAAAAATAATAATTGGGGTAGATTATATAAAATGATATTTGACAAATTGGTATAGTACATCTTGAAATATCTAAAAATAAAAAGATTTATCATATAATTGTGGAAAATTTGGAATGACAATAATGATATTTTCTTATTTTCAATTTGTATGACGTAGTTTATATTCATAGTCAAATAAAAAAAATTTAACTACAATTATTCATATGTCTTGAATTAAAATCTCTAACTCCAAAATTTCAAAAACAAAAATAGTATATAACATAATTTGAACTTATTGAGTCAAATAAAATTATCTTTGACTGAAATTTATTTATATACCTAAATTATTTTAGAAAAAATTAAATTATCAAACTTTAAAATATATCATATAAATTACACAACGAGTAATGGAGAGAAATAATGAGAATAGAGAGACAATAAGGGGAGTTAGCTTTTTCGGAGAGCTGTATTTTTTTCCAGAGATGGAGTCTCTCATGCTAAAAAGTAGCAACTGTACTACTTTTTCTTCTTCTTTTCAATTCATTCATTAATTATTGTCCTTGTATTATTTTTATCCCTTTCGTTACTCTCCACTTTCTTCTTCTTCTTGAAAAAAAAAACTAAACGTCAACTCCAGCTCTTACAAACAGCTTTTCTCTCTGTCACTACACATCCCCCTTTTTTAAAAAAAAATTAATTTTCTCTGTTTCTTCAAACAATCTTGAGTTTTTTGATGACACTTTTTCTATGGTTATTGGAAGTTGACATGATGGTTTGTTCTTTTTCTCTCTCTCTCATTGTTTTCATGTTTCTTGGATCGTTGATCACGAGGAAAGATAAAAACTTGATTTTGACTTGTACCCTTCTCTCCTCTGCTACTTTTCTTGAAAAAAATTTTGCAAAGTTGGGATTTTTATAACATGGAATGGCTGATTTAATGTTGAAATTTGTTTAACAATGTCTAATTTTGAAATGGGTTGAATCTTGAATGGTTTATACGTTTGTTCTATGGCTGCTACTTTGTGTTGTCTAATAATCCCTTTTTTTGGTTGTTTCTATCTGATTAAGTTTGTTTGCTGAGTTATGAGTGCATAATGTTTACTAGATCAGTTAAGCAATTAACAAAATAAATTACTCTTTGCTGAAATAGATCAGGAGTAAGAAATTCCCTCATATATTCCACTTTCTAGCAAAACCATTTTATTAGTACTACAATTTGTTGATTTTTTTGGCTAAATTTACATATAGATTTTGAGGTCATCTGTCATCACAGAGAAATTTCTGTTTTTTAAATGAGTTTGTGGAAAAAATCTGATTGGGGCTTTCAAGAATAGTAGTGCCTATGATTTATATGAATTGAATTTGTTTTCTGCGTTTAAATGTTGTATTAGACTATGACAAGAAATTTTCAGTTTTATGAATATGATATCTGTTGGTTATGCTTCAGCAAAAATGCTATGTTCATCTTCTTTTTTCGTTGAGACAACGTTGTCTGCTGGGGAAAATCGTCAATTGATATTATTGTGTCTGCAGGGTGTGGACTAGACATGGAGTTACTAGCTCTTTAGGATTATTGTGCCAGTTGGGATTTTGTGTTGCATGGGAAGCTTGTTGGATCTCATTGATTTTGATCAAGGAGGGATGGCAAGGAAGTTTCTTTCACAAAAAAGACATGGTGGTAAGTGCTTTCGTTCTCTAGTTGCATCACGAGCATGATATTGTCGAAGCTAGTGATGTTAATTAGTTGCTCAAATTAACAGCCTTTTAATAAATGTTTGATGAATTGCCTATGATTTGTCATGAGGAATGCACCCTTTGGAAGGGTCAGGGAGAATCCTGAATTAGTTTAATTTATTGAGCTCAAAATCATTCTTAGCTTAGTCAACAGGACTATCATTCAAGTCCTGTTACGCAATGGTTTCTCCTTCTAATCTAGCAACTATGACAGTACGAAGAATTTGTTAGATCACCTGTTATACATAAGCACAACATTAGCATTTAATTGGGACAGAGGGGATTTAGATATATCTTCTTCTTTCCTTCCCCCCCAAAACCAACGGAAAATATGATGATTCATTCATCTATTGTGCAGGTGTCGATACTCCTAGAAATAGCTTGGAGCTTCCTGTTGAAGCGTCTCAATGGTTCTATGCTGGAGGGGACAAAGCACAGGTAAACGTTTTATTATGTCATGTGCAAATTCTTTTATCTGATGTTGGAATACTCTTAGCACATCGAGCACTGAAAGAAAGGATTAAGACGTTTACATTTGATAAAATGCTATAACCTGAAGTGTAGGATTTCTCCTGCCTCATGTAATCCTTGTAACTATGGTCTTATAGAGTGTGGCAAATTTTGCAAGGTCAGGGTGACAAAGAACTCCACAGCTGCTACTTGAAATTTGCTTCGATGTGCAGCAGTTGTACCATTATCTATACCTGTCTAGACTTAGAAAACACAGCCATTTCTTAAGTAAAATAATATCGTGCATTATGTATTTTCTTGTAATCTCTACTTAATTGGTTTTCCAACTTCTGGCATCTCAAAATCTTCATGTATTATTTGGTACACTGCAAGAATTAAATCAGGCTTCTGAATTGTCCTGAGAGTTGAGATGATTCCTTCTTACTTGTTGGATCCTATGCAAACTCATCCCATATTTGAATGCAGTGCGCTTATCAGATGATTGATTGGCAAGAGAAGAATTGTTACGCGTACGAGGCTCCAATGAAGAAACTGATCAGTGAAGAAATAGCTAGAAGACCAAACACAGGACATAATGCACCTAGTGTGGTGGCACGTCTAATGGGAGTTGATACGTTACCGTTAGATACAAGAAGACCATTACCAAAGCATGTAGAGAAAAAGAATGAAATGAAGGATGGGAACCCTTCTAAAGAGGAATGGTTGGGAAAGGTTTCCATTGATCATGCAACCCAGTCCTCCAGACAGAAAATCTCAATTCCCTTTAACCATGATGAATCATGTGACTCTGACCGACAGATTGATAGCCGAAAACCAAACAAATATAAACCTCGTGAACATCCTCAGGAGGAGGAACTACAGAAGTTCAAAAAAGATTTCGAAGCATGGCAAGCAGCAAGGTTCAAGGAATGTTCGAAGTTTGTTGAACATGGCACCAGTCCAAGTCAATGGTTAGCACAGCAAAGCCTGAACAAGGAAAAGTTGACTCTTTATGCAAATTCAATGAGAACCGCAGCTGCTGAGAAGCCTACAGAGCTTAGAGGGCATACAGTAGCAGTGAATCCCTTGGAAAGAGGCCTTTTGAAGCATCAGAAAAATATAAATGAATTTCCTGCACCTGCACAAAATAAGACCTACTGTGTTAAGGAAGTTATTCCGAACTCTGATTTTCAGAATCACTCGCTGACAAATTCTTATCGCCGAGCTGATGTTGCTCCAGCTCCTACGAAGATAGTAATTCTGAGGCCTGGTCCTGAAAGGATGGTGACTAACGAAAATTCGTGGGCCAGTTCTCCGGGCATTTCTGAAGACAGGGGTAGCATAGAAGAATTTCTTGAGGAGGTCAAGGAAAGACTGAACTGTGAATTGCAAGGAACGAGTTCCAAGAGGAGCACTACTGTCAGGGGAGGAGGAATTGAGACCCCTTATAGTGAAAGGTCACCAGATGCGAAGCAAATAGCTCAATCTATTGCAAAACATGCTAGGGAGAGTGTTACTAGGGACTTTGGAACAACATTACCTCGATCAGAATCCACCAGGTCTTATAGAAGTGATATTCAATCCGATGGGGAGAATTCTCCTGAGTTTGTCAATAGAGATACAAGGAAGTTTTTGACAGAAAGGTTCAGGAATGTCCTCAAGCAAGAAACATCTCATGGTGTACACAGGCTTGCTCGTGGAAGCTCTAGATCGATGGAACTGAATAATGAAACGTGCAGCTCTGAAGAAATGAGGCATACTTCTAATACGGGAGATAAAGCAACAAATCTGGACAATATGAAAGGTGAACTAAACATGCACAACAGATCTTTCAGACGGGATCATGGCAATGACATGCTTGAGCAGGAACTATCTCCTAGGAGCCTAATTAGATCTTTGTCCGCTCCTGTGTCCGCAACATCATTTGGAAAGCTCCTCCTAGAGGACCGACATATGCTGACAGGGGCCCATATTAGAAGACAGCATGAAGCTATTGAGAAGGTCACAATGAATGTCAAGAAACGGCAAAAAGAGAAATTCAACCTTAGGCGAAAGGTTTCCAGCTTTAGTTATAGTTTCATACTTAAGGGCAGGCTCTTTGGTAGGAAAGTTCATTCTTGGGAAGAACCACATGGACAAACATACAATCTCATGAAAGATTTTCCAAGCCCACCAACTGGAACACCGAATTTTTATGAAAGACATGAAAATCCTACTGAAGTTCCACCAAGTCCTGCATCTGTATGCAGCAGCGTCAATGAAGAATATTGGAGACAAACAGACTACCTCACCCCATCAACAACTTCTGATGTACCTGCACTGGATGATAGTGAGATGCCCCGTGTTTTCAGAGATATCAGCTCTAATCTGAACGAGTTAAGAAGGCAACTGAATCAACTAGATACTTATGACTCTGAGGAGACCATGATCGATGAGCAGGCAGTTGAAGAGGAGATGTTGGAGATTGAAGACCAAGCCGAGGCATACATTAGAGAACTGCTCATTGCTTCAGGTCTGTATGATGGTTCGCGTGATAAATATATATCAAGATGGGATCCACTTGGAAAGCCTATCAGCAACCAAGTTTTTGAAGAAGTAGAAGAGTCTTACAAACAACTGACAAAGGATGAAGAAGGGTATACGAAGGATCAACTACAGAAAATAAATCACAAGTTATTGTGTGACATGCTGAATGAAGCACTTCCAAGTATACTTGGAGTACCTTCCACAATGTCTAGGTTCATGAAACATGCTGTCGGTCCAATGCCACGACCTCCTCAGGGAAAGAAGTTATTGGAACGTGCATGGGAAATTGTCGGTGTTTATGTTCACCCTCCCTGGGATAGAGCATTTCAATCCCTTGACAATATAGTAGCTAGGGACTTGAGTTTCACCCCTTGGTCTGGATTGATCGACGAAGATGTTAATGCTCTAGGTAAAGACATGGAATGCCAGATTATTGGTGATCTTATTCAAGAAATGATCAAGGATATATTGTCATAACTTTTCTTTTTCTCTTTCTCTTTTTTCGTTTTAACTCTTTATTTTGGTCACTGGTATGAAGAAGTTTTGGAACTTCTGAGTGGCCAGGGCATAAAACATGCAAAATGTTTATCTGCCCAAATTAGAGTGTGTTTGATTTATAGAAACTGTAATGTGCAGTCTTTCTAGTGTTGGATGCATGTGTTCATAATGTGTGGCTTGATCTGGTGATATTTATTGTACATATACATTATATTAGTAGTTCATATATACTCCCTCCGTCCTATCTTTACTTATCCACTATACTATTTTGAGATATCTAACAATACTTTGTCCAGGTTATGAAATCAATGATTAATTTACCATGTTGTTTTTATTTTACCCTTGCTATTAAATACTGACTTATATTCAACAGTGGTTCACTATTATTGAACAGGGAGTATTAGTTTATTGATTCGATAAATCAGTTTTGTTTGTAATGTCAAATTAAACAGCCAACTGGAAATGTGAAATTTCCCTTTGTATGTTGCAGTTAGGCATTCCACAACATGCTCTGGAATATTTAAGTCACCCTTCTAGTTATCATGTGAATGAGTTGACTAAATAGGTTGGTGTTGACTACACCATGTGTGTAGGTCGTCACTGAGCATTCGTAGTCACACGGGAAAAAGAGGTCAAATATAATGGCATGAAAAGATCATACGTTTTATTATAGCTCATATCCAAATATCTGATTAATAAACGAGACAACATCTATGAAGCTGCGCGAAAAAGGAAGGCCCTAATTTGTCTCTTTCTTTTACAAGAAAGATTAAGATTAAGACCATTGGGCCAGCCCAAAAAAATAATAATACAAAAGACAAGGAGTAAGACCAAATGTTAGGTAATGGTTCACAATCTTAGGTATCTTAGGAGAGTTGCAAATCATAAGGTGTCATTCCATTCTAAGCCAACAGGTCCAATCAAAAGCCTTTTAACACTACTTAGCAAATCAAAATTGGACTCAAGTTTTTGATATATATATATATTAGGTCACACAAGAAATTAACCGCGTAAAAATGAATGATCTTAAATTTTTAACCTCGTTTGCTCCATCGACAAACTTCAAGATCAAAAATTAAAATTTATTAAATATAAAATTTTGATCACGGGGTCAAATTCATTCTTACTCCCTTCGTCCAACAATAATTTTTCACTATACTATTTTAATATGTCTAACTATATTTGTCTATTTTATGAAATCAATGAATAATTTTGCAACTTAGTTCCTAATTTACCCATGTTATTAATTATAGCCATACATATTTCAAGACATTGTATTGATTATATTCTAAGAGCGATACAATAAACTTGCCCTTCTATTTTTAGTTTATTAAGAAGTGTGTAAAGTCAATAACAGACAACTATTGTTGAACTGAGAAAGCAAAAGGATAAATTACTGGACAAATACTTTCGTCTATAGATATTTAATTTGTTATTTCAAGAAAATTAATCCTCTTTGTATTTTCACCAAGGAAAAATCATTTTGGCCAAAAAATTTGACTAAAATAATAAAATAAATATGTTATTTTACCGTTTTAAACATTTTTAACCTTTTAACTTTAATATCTTTTAATTAAAAATGAAAAAATATCAATTTATTTTATAATACAAAAAATATCATAAACTTTTAAAGTTTTTAATCAAATTTTCGGACCATTTAGAATCACCCTTTCTACCATATCAATATATTTTTTCAAGTAAACAGCTTTTTTTTTGTTTGATGGACTTTGTTGTCCAAAAGATGCAGTCCAAATTGTCGTGGAAAGTTAAAACAATGTTTGTTTGTGTGGTAATTAGTCATTTTCCAAGCACACTTAACAATTTCTACACTCTTTTTTTCAATCAATTAATTAAGGGGTGACCGACGTTTTATAGCCATGTGATGTATCATCGCGGAATTACAATGACGTAGCTAGAAATTTTATGGCAGATTTAAATTCCGACATTATATATATTAGCTTTGAACACACCTTTGTTATTGTGCTATAGGTCTTCATTAGTTTTAAGGGTGGTTAAAAATACTAAATGTATCAATATAAAATATGATTTGAACTGTATATAATATATTGGACAGTTGAGACCATCGTAACTACGTTAGTGCAGGACACATTAATTAGATGACAAATTTCATAATTAATTTTTATATTTTATAGTTATTTAATGAAATTACATTGTCACTTGAGCCAAATATATTATATACTCACATGAGAAAAATTCATATGTTGTACTCTAGATCCCTTTTAAGTGAAGCCTCAATTCACTCTTAAGAAAAAACTAGCCAGAAGAAAGAAAAAAAACTTAGGTACATTTTTTTTATACTAATAATTTAATTAATAAAATTTTTACCCCTCCATGGAAACTTTTAATTATTTTTTTTGCTTGCTTAGTGAATTGAATCCAAAATTTTAAAATTTGAAGGTGAAATATGTTTACCAAATGAACAATCCTTTTTATTATTCAAATTTGTATCAAGAAGATTTATATATATTTTTTTTTAAAAAAAGAAGGATAACGTGATTAATGAAAGGTTCAATTAGATTGTTGATATTTCCTTTATTAAATTTAAAAAGAGGAGGGAATTTGACAAATAGGATCAACAGAAGTTCACATGTTAGATTAGATTTATTTACTTGATTAACTCTTTATTGTTTTTAATTGGATTGATGGATTTGTCATTATGTTCTAAATACAATTAACATTCATTCAACATTAATTAATGAACAAATTAAAAATGAAAACGTAAACAAAGAGAAGGTTGTGCATGTGCTCTTACATGTGGTACCGTTAACTTTTGAGTTTGTGATGTGTAAGCTTGAGCGTATTTGAGTTTGCTTAGACTTTGAAACGATTCGTGATATGATATAATAAATAAAATCTATTCACTTTTAATTAAAAGTCTTGAATTTAAATCTTAACAAATAGTATTTTTTTTTCTTTGTTGAATTTTATGTGGCACCAATCCAAATTGATCATAGTCCTAAAATGGATACTTCAAATTTGTTTTGATACACTAAAACTTTTTTGATTTTCATTTTTGTGGTGAACAAGATAAGAGATTCGAGACTAAGATAATTAGTTGTTAGGAAATATGAAGATCAAGATACACAAATGTCTCATAGTAAGGAGGTGTGAGAGATTGACTATTATGGATACAAAAAGTTAAAATAAGTATTGATGATACATGATTTGAAAAAATATAACAAATTCGGACTTAACGAAGACATAACCTTATTATATAGTAGAGTATTATGAAGGTAAAAGATTATGATAGAATGTTAATAAGTATTCAATCATTGTCTAGTTAGTTTCTGCATCAATTTGACAAGTATTACTCTCACTATCCCAGTTTATATGACTTACTCTCTTTTTTAGTCAGACTCATCTAAGAACAGATGACACATTAAGTTATAATCTAACTTTAAAATGTTCATTTTAAACTTAATGAAATAATTGACAGTTTCATAAATATCTATTATTTATTTTACATCACAATTTTTTTTTAAAAAATCTTTTTTTTTTAAAAAAATAAATTTTATTTCAAATCAAACTAATTTATATAAAATAGTATTGCTACTATTTTTTCCTATTTTATTTCTAGCATGCATTAATATATTTTTGAAGTATAATCAATCTATAGAGAAGAAAATGAGAGAATATGTCACAAGGGGTGGGGTGGGGTATATAAAACAAAAAGAAGAAAACGTGCCTCGTAAATTGGCGGCAAATTGGCCGCGTATTCCGGGTAGTTGATAGACTCGCCCTACACCTTTTATTTATTTATTTAATTTTCCACAACACAAAAGACAAAAGCAAAATACTACTTACAAGTATTTAATAAACTAGTCGTATTCACTAATTATGTTAAATAATTACATAATCAAACTACTATACTAAAAATTACATGTTAGTATATACGATCATCTAAATAATGATAGTGAAATAAAAATTTAGAGAAGATAGAATGAATCACTATCTCATGATAAAAGAGAGATTGTTTTTAGAAGATCACCGACTCAAGTACGAAGAAGATAGTATAAAGAATCAAAATAAGAAATAATGAAAAGGTAGACAAAACAACATTAAAATCATGTGATAATCGAGATATCATAATTAACATATTAGGATGATAAAGATCGATAGTAAAACAACACTGCACTACATGTCACCTTTCTATCCTACACTATATATATGTATACTCTCCTATGTAAAGTAATATCCTCGATAATTTAGAAATATCCCGATATATATAGATACTCTCTCCGTTTTAAAAAAAATGACCCTATGTTCTTTTTAGTTTGTTTAAAAAATAATGATCTATTTTCTTTTTGACAACATTTTAACTTTAACTTTTCATGTGGTATGTTTAAGATCATAAGATTAAAGAACATTTTCGTACATTTGACATAACTTTAATTTAGAACCATAAATTAAAAAAAAAATCTTCTTAATTCTGTTTCAAATTAAATTACGTTATCTTTTTGAAATGGAGGGAGTATTAATTTAAGGTAGTGAGTGATGATTGATGAATCTTTATGAACATTAATGAGTAAATAGTTATGAGTTTGAACAAAGTGTCAGAACCGACCGTCCGTCTTTGGCGTGCGATAATGTTCAAACATTCACTCTGACATTTATAAGTCTTACCCTAATCCACAAGCAAATTCGATAAATAATAAAACCATTATTTGTAGTACGGATCTGACTCAATGTCTCACATTTCATAGTTCTTTTTTATGAATATTTAAAATTATACTAAATATATTATTGTTATAATATTAAGATTAAAAATCATGAATATATATGATTTTTTATCAAAGACATCAAATTATATTACAGTAACAATTTTTTAAATTTGTCATTAAATTTTATTTAAATACGAAAATAATAATATTAGATTAAATATATGTAGAAAATACCAAAATTTCTTTTGATCTTATAATCTTAAATATGTAGTGTAAAAAATTCAAATTCAAATTTTTAAAGTGAACTAAAAAGTAAGTAAATAAAAATATTTCATCATATATTTACATGTTCAAATGTCTGAAACTCTCTTAAATTTAAGTGATAGTTAATTTATTCATCTATTCTATAAATGTTTTTACTTTAAATGTCCCAACTCTAAATTAATAGTGTCTGCTTTCAAAATCATAAGAAATGTTGAAATTGGAATAAAAGAAAGATTTGTGCTTAATATTAACTTTCAATTTTTTTAATCAAACACTAATATAGATGTAAAATAGTGGGTGGGAAAATAGAAAAAAATAAAAAATAATCAAACATTGGTTTGGTATTTATCAAGATATATGAAAATCCCTCCTTTTCCATATAAAAATATATCATGGGTTGGTGAAAAATTCTGAGCTTTGATGTTTTCCATTTTCAGAAATTATATGTATTATCATATATCATATATATGTGAACAAAAATACACACATGTGTGTCATGAATACAGTAAATTAATATTATATTCATTTTTCTATTCTTTGGTATATATGTACACCCATTTTGATTCTGAAAACACTCTACATATACTATTACCTAAATCATTATAAAGTAAAAATTAGATGAGACAGTCAATTTTTGAGCCAGCAAATTAAAGTTAAGTATAGTTTAAAATTTGTAATATTAAATATATCATAATATTTGTATAATTGTAAAAACTTCTCATTAATAGTAAATGTAATTATTTTAAATATAAAAAATATATTATTATTTTTTAAATAAATAAATTAGATAAAGTATATATACTTATTGAATAACTTTTCTTTTGAGCCAATAATCTCTCTTTACCTAAAAAAAAAAGAATAAGAGTGAAGTTTGTGTACCTCTTATTTTTTTAATAATTATTTGTAAAATTATACCAAATATATCATCATTGACATATATAGTTTAAATGTTCTGCAACAACAACGTATCATATGATAGAATATACAAAAATCTATTGATATAAAGAACTACTCCCTCCGTTTAAAAAAGAATGACCCTATTTCCTTTTTAGCTTGTTTAAAAGAAAATGACCCCTTTCCTTTTTTGGCAACATTTTAATTTTAACTTTCCATGTGGTATGTTTAAGACCACAAGATTAAAGGGTATTTTGATACATTTGACATAACTTTAATTTAGAACCACAAGATTAAAAAATCTTCTTTCTTTTCTTAAACTTCGTTCCAAGTCAAACTAGGTCATTCTTTTTGAAACGGAGGAAGTAGTAGTTTTGAATAGACTCTCGATGCAAGAAAAAAAAATATCAATGTAGATCAATTTTCTTGTAATTCATTGCTACAACTTTCCTAATTCTTGCTAATTCTCCTGGTTTGTATTAAATTAAGAATTTTGTATATGCTTACTTTAGCTATTTGTTTACGTTTTATGAAAAATCATAATTAATTACCCCGTATATATATTGACAAGCGAAATATATAAATAGAGTTCTGAAAAATTCCGATATGCATCAATACAAAATTAATAAATACTTATCCTATTTATATATTCACAAATAAAATATACAAACAACAATCTCTTAGGTCTTTATGAGTTGTGCTACTACATAAATAAAATAAATAGAAAAGATAAAATCTTTATGGCCATAATTAGGATGAACATTAACTTCCAAAATTGGCATGGTACATAACCAAGAAAATTAGAGAATCCTATAAGAAAATCATAGTCCATCATGTTTTATGGGTATTACCTCAATCCCAAGAGAATCATTTATCTAATAATTATTTAATTCTTTACTCTAATAATAGACCCCCAAAAAGTCATTCAATTTAGGAATTAAATTTTTTTTAAAAATTGGGTGTATATTAGAGAATATACACATTATATATACGTCCAAATCTTGTCTTTTACTGTTGATTAGTAGTAGTAGTAAGTAGTTTTCTTCTCTTCTCTCCCGCTTTTGCTTTACTTTCTGGTTACCCTTTTTTTACTCACTCTCTCTGTTTACTTCAAAGATACAATTTTGTGATGACCCTTTTAAGGAATTGACTAAAACAAGAGGAAAATTATGGATTGGGAAAAACAGCAGCAGCCACCGGTGTCGGCGCCGCAGCAGACGCCGGAGGAATTGAACGGAACAGTTAGTGGTGGGATGTTTGTGAAAGTGATGACGGATGAGCAAATGGAAGTTTTAAGGAAGCAAATCGCTGTTTATGCTACTATTTGTGAACAACTTGTTGATTTGCATAAATCTATGGCTTCACAACACGATCTTGCTGGTTCGTCTATTTTTATATTTATATTAATATTTGGTGTTGATATCTAATTGGGCCCTTTTTTTTTTCTGTTAACTTTATCAATTTTTGTGATTTTTAGTTATGGTTTCTCTGTTCTGTTTTTTCATCATCTTGTTGTTCTTATGTTTTTTTTTTTGGTTGATTTTGTCTTCTTTTTTTTCCCTCTAGGAATTAAAGTTCAAAAACTTAGAGAGAATAGAAAAAGGAAATCATTTTATAATTCTTACCTTTTTCTGTAATTTGGTAAAAATAAATAAATTCAAATAGTTCTATTCAACTTAAATGATGTCTCAAAAATTCAAAGTTTTGTGTTTCCTTTTGGTATAGAATTTCATTGTATTGATTCCTAAGTTTTTGAATTTTTTTACTTTTGGTATAGAATCTCATTTGATTCTTTAGTTTTATTTCTTACTCTTCCCGTCCAAATATAATCCTCTAGTTTTTCTCTCCCACATAATCCTTTGAGAATCATGGAACGTTATGTGCGGGTTCCGGGAAAGGACTGAACTGCTAGGGTCTATTGTCCGCAATCTTACCATGCATTAGCTTGAACCCTTGGCCTCCTCGTAACATGACAACATCTTGACTAGTTAGGCAAGGCTTTCCTTCGGAGTCTTGTAAAAAAATGTAGTAGTAGTGAAACTTGCCAGTAACATGGAAGCTGGAAATCTTTTAATTGGTTGCGATGATCAATGAGAGGTGGATTTTGCAGACTTTATTTAGGTTTCATATTTTTATTCGATGAAATCGCTTCAAAGGAAACCAATGATAAACTCAGAGTGGAAGATTAGTATTTCCATGTTTCAAGATACTAGTATTTGTTTCATTCAACTTCAGAGTGAATGATTGTATTGTGGTGTTCTTGTGTTATTTGAATGGTTTGCTTTGGCGATTGGATCCTGCTACTGTTAACCATGATGCACGACACTGTAGGACGATAAATTATTAATGACCTTAATATGTTGTGCTTAACATCCATATATTCGACTTGCTGTATTTGTAGTGATCTCTAATTGTATTTTCTGAATTTGAGTTTATATACGTGAGCAAAATCTGTACCTGTTATCTCAGGAGCCAGGCTGGGAAATTTGTACTGCGATCCGCTGGTGACATCTGCTGGTCATAAAATCACTGGTAGACAACGCTGGACTCCAACGCCTATGCAACTTCAGATTCTTGAGCGCATATTTGAACAAGGCAATGGAACTCCAACCAAACAGAAGATCAAAGAGATAACTTCTGAATTATCTCAACATGGCCAAATTTCTGAAACAAATGTGTATAATTGGTTTCAAAATAGGCGTGCTCGATCAAAAAGGAAGCAACAGGTTGCAGCAACAAACAATACTGAATCAGAGGTGGAGACAGAGGTTGAGTCGCCCAATGAAAAGAAAACAAAGCCAGAGGATCTGCAGTCTTCTCACATGCCTACTTCAATGGCTGAAGATCTTGGCTATGAGAACCCTGACGTGAGCTCTGGAATGCATTCACTAGATCCACGAACCAGTAAACCCGAGCCTATGTTTCCATCAGACGGTAGTTCAAAACCTGCTGCAAGTTACGGCCAAATGTCCTTCTATGGAATGTCTAATCCAAGTATGTTTTCTAGTTCCCATAACATCATTTTGTTTTACTACTGTACTATCGTATGCTCTAATATTTTTAGATATAAATGAGGTTGCTCTTCTGTCAAAATTCTAAATATGAGCTCCATAGCCAAAATTGTTTATGGTCTCGAATTCTCAAAATGTCATCAGAAGTGATAGACACACACTAGGTGATGTACTTTCTGCATTCATTTGATGTTTCACGAGGATATCAATAGCATTTGAAGACCATGCATTTCAAACTGTTATGTTTTGAACTTCTCATTGAGTTAATGCATCACATTCACAATCGTCACCATCTCTAGCACAAAAGAATTTGTCTTCAACTAAAACTTATTCCAAACTCGAAGCACCTGTAACAACAACGAGTGAACAGGACTAACAAAATCCATCTTTGGCCAACACCTAGATCAAAACGCAGCTTGAGTTGTTATTCAGGATTCATATAGGTAGTAGTTCTGTTCTTAATCTTTTTGATGTGATAAAAATGGATATGCAGGAATGGACCAGCTAATGGGAAAGATGGAAGTGCCTGGGAGCTATCATCCATATATACATGCAGACGACTACAACATGACCGGCTAACTACCATTTTGGAAACTAAGTTTCAAGCGCGTTTCAGCAATTTAGAATGAGACTAGAAGCCCCAAAACTCTAGCCAGAGTTTTTGATCCTACCGTGCGTTAGCCACTGATTGATGATTATATTACAGAATGATTCTGTGTATGAAAAAATGTACTTATGGACCATGCATATAGGAACTATATAGTAAATAGTATTTTCATTTTGATTTCTCCATTTGCTTTGTAATTTTTACTTTTGGAGTGAAGTTTTTGTTAAAGCATGATGCAGGGTCGTGTTCTGAATTTCAAAGAAATGTTTTTAAGTGGTTCTCACTGTGCAACGCGTTTTATACATTTCTTTTAAAAGCACATTATAGGAGTTTTTCTTACAAAAATACTTTTACAACAAAAAAAAAGAAAAAAAAGAAGAAAAAGAAGTTGACTTCTTGGTCCCATTCCCCTATATCTTACCGACAAATGATCTATGCATTATATAAGAGAGGAAATTGGACAAATACACAAATTATTCTTTTAACAGAAACCAAAGGAAAAATTGGAAGGCAAATAATCATCTTCTAAGTCTTGTAAGCAAAGTTAGTCAATGTTGTGCTAATATATTGGTTAAAATTAAAAAGTGTACTAGTGAAAAATACAGTAGCTAATATCTGATGAATTAGTCAAAGTATACCAAACTAGCCTAATACCATCTTTTTTTTATAAAGAAAAAGGAACACTCATGAGGAGTTTCCTCCTTTAATGACATAATCATGTCATAAGAATTGCTTAGGATTTGACTTTTGAATAATAATAATGAAACTTAGTAAGAAAATGTTTTAGATCAAATTTTTCAGTTTCCTGTAATTACTGAATTAATTTTTCTTCCTCCGCTTGTTGGCATTTGAAAATATGGCATTTGTAATCCATACCACATGCTTTGCATAGATCATTTCACATTTTCCATCTATCTGTGCCTAATTTGATTCTAGGAATTACATTCATAGTCAATACTTTAGCCCCTTCTGGAGACAACTTCACACAATCTATTTTGGGATACAAAATGTCACAGGTTCAAATACAAACTACATTTAAAGTTAAAAGAATATAATGCATGAAGCTCAAATCAAATCATAGAGAAGTGATTTTACATTCTCCATCCTTGTCATTTTCTCTATCAGGTGTCGCTAGACACTTTTTAGATCGAAGCATGGATAATTGAATAATCACGAAGGTATTAATACGTGTTAAGCATGTTGCTAACGATAATTTCTTTTCAAGTACTAAAGGGATCAGTTTCATACAACTCTCTGCAGCTTGAATTGTGGAAGCATAGCTGGGGTGGGCAGCTGGCTCCACTGTGACAAGGGTAAAGGAGGTACTAGAACAAACATGTAAATGGAAGTTCCATATCTACAGGAGATTTATAGTACCATTGTTCCAATATCACTTCATATTTGTCTAGCAAAATGAGAAGGTTAGAATGGGATATACAAATTAAACTATGACAACAGTTGAGTGATGTTACAATCAAATAACCTATTTCATTATCGTAATATTTCTTTACAGTCTATTCAGAGTGAGTCACTATGGCTATATATGGAAAGGTATACTAACGAGAGAGAGATTTTTGACACTAGGATACGGCTGATCTTAGTCGCTTTGTTGCACGCTCTAGATTGATTGCATGCCGATGTAATCCATGCCATGCCTCGGAGGAACCCTTACTCCATGAACCTAACTTAGCAATCTGCTCATGCAGAGCACCCAAGTTGACAAGAGGTACAGTAGTCGGCCGCCCATGAGCACACTACCAAATGAAAAGATATTACAGTCATTAATAATAGGAATTCCTCCTGTAAACATACCACCAAATGCAGTTCTAATACAGATATTTCCTGAAATGCAATTTTCTACTCACTTGAAAACACAATGAAGTCTGCTTCAACTCCTCAACAATGAGAGAACACTCCGAAGGCAACAATGCATCTCCAAACATAATTGCACCTACAAAAATAAGTAAATAAATAAATCGAATGGCAACATCAGGAATCAATCCATCAATTTTGCTTCACCCCCAGAATTAGTTGGCCTGCTATGTCAATCCTCAGTATCTGTTCCACTATATCCATATCGGAGATGAAAACAAAGGCATCAGAAGTAATGAGAAATATCTCAAATCAAAGTGATTCTAATTCCCTGTTCTCTCTTTTTCTTACGTGGGGGTGGGTGGAGGTGAGAGAGCCATCAAGGTAGCTCCAAATTCGAGTTAATACCTCAAATGGTCACTCAATTATGCACTCTTCTCTAAGAAAGTCACTCAACTTTCAATTTTAATTCAAAAGTCACTCAACTATGCACTTTCTCAAAAAGTCACTAAACTTTGAGTTTTAACTCAAAAGTCGCTCAACTATCTCCTCTTCCCTCAAAAGTCACTCAATCTATTTAATTGTTTTTTAATTAAAATTTGCTGAAATTAATTTATATAACTAATCAAAATTTTAAAAGATAAAAAATACCATTTAAACCATTTAGTGATCCATTCACCTAACCCGACCCATTAAAAAATATTAAGTGGATCATATTATTTTTTTGATGAATCGGGTTTGCTAGATGGACTACTAAATGATTTAAATGATATTTTTTATTTTTTAAATTTTGGTTGTCAAATAAATAATTAATATCAACAAATTTTAATTAAAAAAATAATTTAATAGATTGAGTTTTCTTAGGGAAGAGGAGATAGTTGAGTGACTTTTGAATTAAAATTCAAAGTTGAGTGACTTTCTGAGAGAGAAGTGCATAGTTGAGTGATTTTTGAGTTAAAATTGAAAGTTGAATGACTTTGTGAGAGAAGAGTGCATAGTTGAATGAGCATCTGTATTAACTCCTCCAAATTCATAAATTAAATATTAACTTACTCCTGCAAGCCTTGTTATTCAGGACCCGATTCACTGATGGAGGTACTATTGATGATCCATCTGTGTCAGCAAGCTGTGAGTTGCAATCGAATACATTATTTAGAGAACATGACACAACATTTAAGCAAGAACAGAAGCAAGATTCCACATGAGAACGATTAGAGTTAATTAAATGAAGGAGTGAAATATGAGAGCTAGCTAGGGTCAATGGACTAACCTGTTGAAGAAATTCTAACAGATCCACGTCTGTTAGATTAACACCCAGAATACAGGGAACCTGTAGTATAAAGAAAACAACCATTTTCTTATGAAACACGTGCAAACGTATCTCGTTAGCTAGTGCAGTATTCCCTTAAACACGTGTAAACCTCTACATTGTCTTGTTACTGATGGTACTAGAATAAAAAAGATATTCCCTTTTAGAAGTTACAATTCATATTTCACTAGCTATAATCAACCCAATTAAAACATAAATGAACCTTCAGAGACAATGCGCACAAATGACCCGTGAAAGCCTAAACCCAAAAAATCTTTCTTGCTTTAAACAAGATGGAACAGGACAGATATAAACTGTTGTATTGATACCTCAGAATGGAATGACTAGACTGAGAAGAAGTGCTTGTCATGCTTTGTTTTCCACAATTAGACAGGCATATATACTTCAGAGGAAGGAATAGGAATGCTAAAGTTAATAAGCTATAAAGTGTAGTAAAAGGTTCGAGAATGTTGGTGTGCAATATCTCACAGCCCTTGTGTATTTACACTACACAACTAAGCTTTATTCCCAATAATTCCTAATCCCAATTCTTATTTCCTAAGAGTTGATGTCACTTCCTAATCCTGTATTAACAACAACAATCAATACTATATTATCTTTCCCTTCTAAGAATGATTTGCAAATGGTCTACATCTACTTAAGTTTCAGAATGTATAATATGACAGAGACAAGTATTAGAGAATGTTACCGCAAGAAGTGTGACAGATGTTTGCTGCTTGTGAATCAGATTCAAGTTCCTGCTTTAACCAAAACATATAACTTCATGCTAGAGTTATGTTCAACCTTAATGAATGTTGCAAAATTTAGTGGAATGGAGTTTCTGGTAAATAGTAATTTTCTCAAGTTCCATAGGCTGGTTGAAAAAAATCTAAACAAAGATCTGTAACTTACCTGGTAAATGATTTTGAAGCTTGAGAATGAATGTTGCAGATCCAACCCCAGTTTTGAATTTGGTCAGCATAGTTGTGTAATAATTGATAACCAATTTCAGGCATGACCTGCAAAAGCATGGTCAAAGACTCAAAAATCAATGTTACCGAATATAAATGGTTTCAAGACTTCCCCACAATCCGAGCAGCGCAAGGCAAAGATAAACTCTAATTCACATAAGATGACCATAAACATACCAATTCTTGCTCGGAATCAAGATAGGTTGTTGTTCTCTTTTGTCCAGATAGAACCTGATAATTCACTAAGTTACCGACTCCGCATTGAAATGTCACATCAATGAGTTTTTAGACAATCATTACCTTCTCACGCAGTTCTTCCAAACGAATTCGCTCGTCTGCAGCATGCTGTAGAATATGACAATGTGTAATGCTCAATGAAGATAAATGCTAGAATCAAACAAAAGATCATAATATCTTGACTATGTAAAAAGGGACAGATATTTATTTTGGCATGGGCGCCACATCTTCTACAGAAGAGTGTATTCAACCAGACGGTCAGAAAGTGATGAAACAAAGATAAAGCACCCTATATCACTCTCCTTTTCTTCAGTACTATCACAAAATTGCAATACAAAAGAGTAGGACATTACATGGTTAAAATATAGTCATGCAGGGAATGTTTATGTTGTAATAATAATGTAAAAACAATTATGCGTGAATAATAATATCGTGATTCTTATGCAGTGAATAATAACCGAGTGATGCTATGTGGGCACTATCTACTTTATAAAGGGATTTTTTCCCTGTAAATACTAATATCCATGCATTGTTGACACACGTTCTCTTAATAAGGAATGGTTAAATACCGCCAACCAAACACTACATTAGTTATGTCGAGCTTACTTTTTTATCATGCGGATAACTGAGTGATACATGGTTATGTAGATATTACTTTTACTTACATGGCCAACAACTATTATACTATGTATGCAGAAGTTTATGCTGACATAAATATTTGCTAATGAGTCCAACCAAACGATCCCTAAAATAAACAATTCTAAAGTAAATGCATTATAAGGAAATTCATGAGAAATCAAGAAAGACCATAATGGACCTGATCAATTATAGCAAGTGTTGTGCCGCCCACAATCGGAATAAACTTCTTATCAACCTGTTGGAGTACTTTGGCACCACACAGGCAGTTTCTATCAATGGTATTAGGAACCAATGAATTACCAACAAAATGCAATATGCCAGAAGTGACATTGAGTATAGTATCCTGATTCTTACGACTCTCTGTTCCAGTGCCGCTCTGCATCTCATATTGGAAAAGGAAATCTGTCATCTTAATAAACCAGAGAAGAAGTCACAAAAACATTTGAGATATAGCTAAAGTACTCCACTGTAATCTCTGGACAGAAGTCCCTCCATTTTGTCCCAGAATCTAAGATACTTTGAGTTTCTTTTGTTGGTGCAAATTCTGAAAATTCGAATAAAAATGTCAGGCATGACAATTCTATCACAAGATCAGCACATAAGCAATATGGAATCTGAAAGAGACTATGTTGCCTAGGACACTGAGAAAGAGACGGTGTAAATGCTTTCATGTTTGAAATGAAGCTAATTAACTGAAACATGCGTTACACAAATTAAGCTCTTATTCAATACAGGAACTGTTAGAGTTTTTTTTGGGGTGGGGGGTGGGGGGGTGGGGGTGTTTAGAGTCCTGCATCAGTTGGAGCATGGATTGGAGGTCTATTTATATGGACTTGGCTCCCCTCATGAGCTGACTTTTAAGGTTGTTATAGGCCCAAGGGCCTTTACAGGAATAATTGGCAGGAATGGTTTACCTTCTTTCAACTCCCCATAGCGTGTACTTATGCACTCCCCTTGAGTTTGTAATCTGCTATTCCAGATGTCAACAAGTTTCATTTTAACACTTAGCCTGAAGGGAGAAACATCAGGTTGTGTCACTAACTAACATATTTGATTGAGATAATATCAGAAAGAGACCTAAACCTCCCCCAAAAATTGAAATCATACCTTTCATCAGAGTAAACACCATCACCACAACTTGGGGTGGAAGATTGATCACATTGATGGGATGACTGCTGTGGAAGCTCCGAGCAGATAGTTTGTGTAGAATCCCCCAGTCTTCTTACAGCTCTAGTTTCTGCACGATGGACAAGAACATTAATTAGTTGCACAAATTTTCTGTCATCATTGATTATTAAAACAAACAAGCACTCAAGGACAAATTACCTGGCATGAGTGGCACATCATGAACAGTTTTAATAATGTTATTTCCTGCTGCTGTTCTTGAAGACTCGCTCGTGGCAAAGAACTTCTTCTTGCCTTGATAAAATGGAGGAGCTGAATGACTTCTTCTACTCTTCTTCTTCCTTGTAAGCTTATCTGAGTTACCTCGATTCCCAGCATCATTCCATTTATGCGAATTCCATTCCACCCAAGAGGAGAGCATAGCTCGTGGTGTCAAACAATTAATAAGATCTTCACCATGAGAATGTGTATGTGACAAATCATCTCCATCATAATAGAATTCAGAAGGACCTGAACTATGAATGTCCCACGGATCAAGTCCCCCTATACAGCCCAAATCCTCTTTAGAACAAGCATAAAAATCAAGATCAAACTTTGAAGGATTTGGAAACAAGTAGTCCTCTTTTCCCATATTATTTATGGCTTGAACCAAGAGATTACGTTCCATGTTTCCAGAATTATACGTGACACCAACTTCATGTTTAACAGAAGTTTCAATCCCATTTTCAGAGATGTAAGGATTAACATCTAGAAACCTGCTCCCGAGCAAAGGATCTGCTGGCAGAGGAGATAGTTCTGGACTAAAAGATGGTAGGCCAGAACAATAGTTTTCAGTCTGTTTGAAGAAGTCCATAAGATGATCATCTTCATCTAGAATGTCCTTGGTTAAAGAAGAGTTTTCTGAATCACCTGAATTTTTTTTTGACCGCTGCAATGCCTTGCTCTGTGTTTTGCACCTGGAGAACTTCTCAAAATATATTTCCTTGCCTCTAGTAGGACTCTGATGTAAGACCCGGTTAACATCATGAACAACTTCAAATTCAACACTATAATCATCTTCAAGGCGATTTTGTTTAGTTCTGCAGTCACTTTTTTCAAACTTAACGTCTTCATCACTATCAAAAGATGTTCCATCATGTATCAGGCTTCTGCGCAAAGAACAGCTACGCATGAATGGTTTCCTTCTCTCATGCATCATATTTGAACTGTCAATAAGTTCAAGAGACTCCCTAAATGAGGCATCCTCTGGTGATTTGCCAGCTAAAATTGTTTGAGACTCATTCTCCCATCCTGAACCTAGCAGGCAGTCTGATTTATAACTGGAGGTAACTGAAGCATTGAATTTGTTATCCAGGAAATAATCCTCTGTAGGTAAAACATTAGATGAAAGGGGTTGCACAGAGCATCTGGATTTCCAGTTTAAACCAACTGAGCAATGAGCAAGAGATCCATCAACTAACAGACTTGAACTTTCAATCTGACAGAGGAATCCGGACCCAGGATCAGGTTTCGCAGAAGCACTTTCCCACAGAGTATTCTGCGGAGATTGAATATCTCTCCTGACAGTGCACTCTCCGGTCAGTTTCTTTGGCAGCGGGGAAAGAAGTTCAAGTGTACCTTTGCAACTCTGAGCCCTGCACCTCTTTTTCCTGATCTCATGATTCACAGGTATATCTGGAAAGAGGAGCAGGTAATGGGGTAGAAATAGATGAGGATACGTCTACAGCTATATTCTTATCTAGGTTTCCAAAAGTAGTTTGAGAGAAAAAAAAACAGATGAAACTAAACGATGACATGACGCTGAAATGCTTTGCACCATCTGACGCACAAATAACTCTCTCTTCCACTAAAACCAACCTTCCACAATCCCCCCCCCCCCCCTCCTTTCTTTTAGGGAGAGCAGGTCAGGGGCTACAGTCTACGGGAAAGGGACTGTGAAGTGGACAAAGCCACATGTACAAATAATATCAGACACAATGAAGACTAAGTGATGTTGCATAAAAATCTCACCAGCGGAGTTACTTCCAGTCCAGAGATTCGCAACAGTATCCTCAATAAAGAGAAGGACAGGGCCCCAATCCTACAAGTAACATTAAGAACCAATTAGTTACCATAAGAGATTCTCGTAAAACACCTCAAAATAGCTTAATGAGATAAACACAATCAGTATCAACGGTGCTAACAAAGGGAGATCAACACAATCAGTATGCAGATTAACACAATCAGTATCATGGTGCCATCGATGAGATTAATACAATCAGTTAAATGCTGCACATTGTTTCGGGCAATTTGATTGCACATCTAACATGGAACAAAAATGAACAAGTGACATGCTCTAATAGACAAACAAGAACCACACCTCGCCTCTCCCCCTGATAACCTACATATGGTACACAGAAATATCATACTCCTCTGTTGACTCAAGACAATCTCAATAGGAAAGATTTCCAATTAGTAAACAGGTGCTATCTATGTTTGGAAAAGAGGGGAACTGTAAACCATTTGTTATTGCACTGCACAGTAACCACAGATCTTTGGAGCATGTGTTCATTGAAGAGGCACATCTGAAGGAGCTTGTGCAGAGTTGATAAAGCCAATAAAAGGATTTGGAGGACATCCCTGCTGCTATCTTCTGATCCATAGGAATGAGAGGAATCGGAGATGTTTTGATGGAATCTCAAAAAACCTCCTGCTTTTTATTGCTATTAGCAAGAGCAATTGTGCTTACACTTGATAATCTAATAAAGAGGGGAATTCCAATGTGTTCAAAATGTATTTTTGTGTAAGGAGACTGCTGAGACAGTCAACCACTTATTTCTACATTGCAAGTTCACAGGCAGGTTATGGAGTATTATCTTTAACCTCAAAAGCCTAACATGTGTCACGCCAGGCAAGGTTTCTGAAGTTCTGAGAAGCTGGGATGAAGTAGGAGTAATAGCTAATTATAGGTGTAGGTGGTAGGAGTAATAGCTAATAATAGGTGTAGGTGGAAACTCATCCCAGCAGGCATCTGGTGAGTGGCGGCTAGTGTGTAAGGATAGGAACACCAGATGCTATGAAGGTGTAGAAAATGAAGTGAGAAGATAGGTCAACTTTACCTCACTGCTCTGTTTTTGGTGTAACTAGTTATACTCTAATGAGTCTATGTCTATTATTGATGCGCTTGATTCAATATAGGTAGATATAGAAGCAATATAGAGTCCCTTATGTAAATATGATTTCAGACTATCTAACTAAGTACTGTTCTGGATCTAATACAAGTTACTGTTTATCAAAAAATCACTCCCTCAAAACAAAGTGCTCACTGAATCTTTTTTGCTGGACTACTATGACCACTGTAATTAGCACTAATCAGTTGTTTGATTTTGTTAGCTCCCTTGTCTTAGATTGACACTGAAAAGGATTCATTAGTTTCTTTTGTTAGTGCTTTTCCTTTCCTTGTAACTATGCATCTACTTGATGCTCTTTTATGAATGGCACATCTTAATTTTAGAAAAAAATATAAAAAATCTGAGCTGGTGACAACCAGCATTTCTAAAAAAATAACATCACATTGAAGTTGATTGCTTCCTATCCAGTTCATAGCAATATGTCTACAAAATCAGACAATGTAATCAGTTGAAACAAAATACAGTAATCCTAAAAAGCGCAACACTTCTCAAGTTTGATCTAGTCCATAGTCTGCAGTTGAAAACTAAGAGGAACCAAATGCAGTCCTCTGCTTACATGTGCTCCCACTTCCTCCAATCATCAGTGCCTATTCTAGTTTTCCCTTCATTCTCTCATTCTAATTAACGATTTCTAGTATTTATTAAAACTGTTAGAACGTTAGAGTAATTTAAAGTGTTCAAATGGAGCAGGTTCCTCCTAAGATGTGGATTGTATCTCATACAAGACCGTACTGACAGGCAATCTAAGCCAATACTGGCAACTAGCATTACTCCTCTCCGACAATCCTTTTCGGATATCACGTCTACAATCGGTGCCCTTCCCTATTCAGTATCACATCTCTTTTCAGATAGAAGTGAGAACATGCCTCTTTTGGCAACTGCCTAAGAAGACCTCCTTTTATTGATAGTTCCAGTGGTATTATGACTCTCTCAACAACCATTCTAATAGAGTCATGCCCTCTTTCATATAACTTTCTGACAGACAGAGTCATGACTCCTTTCAGATGATTGTCTGGTCATGTCATGACTCTTTTCAGATGATTGTCTAGTCGTGTCAAGCTCTTTATGAGGCATTATCAGTCTTACCAAACACATTTGTAAGACAAATATGTATTGACATGTCCTTGTTAACATTGGCCTGCTTGGTTTTGCAACCACAAGAAGTCCGATAATTTTGTTCTCCATATACAACTGTGACGCAAGGACCTTGCCGGGTCAGGGTGTCCTTTTTAATACTTTGAATCTCTATAGGTTAAGTGATAAATAGTTATGATTAGCCAGTTTAACCTACTAAGTTTACCCATATTAAAGTTCCAAAAAACTACAAGGCATTTTGAAATATATATATACATATACATATATATATATATATATATATATATATATATATATATATATATATATACATATACATATACATATATACACACATATATACACACATATACACATATACATATATACACACATATACATACACATATATATACACATATACATATATATACACATACACACACACACACATATATGTATATATATATACATATGTATGTATATATATATATATATATATATATATATATTTATATATGTATGTATCTATCTATCTATCTATATATATATATATATATGTATGTATATATATATATGTGTATATATATATATATATACATATGTATACATATATATATGTGTATATATATGTATATATATATTATTTTAATTTACAGAAAAAAAACCAAACCAATTCTCACAAAACAAACACTTAACACAAACTCAATTCATATAAAATAAATCCAAAGCCTCACATTTGTTTCCCAACCCCAAAACAAATTAAATTATAAATCATAACAAAAAATCTCACCTTAAATTCTACAGAGGTCTTTGAAGGCTCCAAAGTAAAATCATAAAAAGATCTTGGACAGTTTAGGTTCAGCATAAACAGAGGATATATCTGAGATCTACTTCGCTTCTCAATGTCAGAAGCTGTGTCAAAACTCATAGCTGTGTTATTAAGTAATTTATGTAATGGTCCTTTGGAAACAAATCTTGAATTGATATCTGCATTACAAAAGGTCAAGGAAAACAAGAACACCGTACAAACAGGCAACTGATATAGAAAATGTTAACCAAAGATTAGTCTTCCGTCTTTCTTTGGTCAAGAAAATATACTGAAATAAGTGGATACAGAAATATTGAAGGACCTGCAAAATGAACAGTGCTTGTTAGGGAAACAGAGTGTAGAAAAGATAACTTATCACATCTCTTATTCATCAATTTGGGCCTGTATACCTTCACTGTGTAAACATCAGGATCTGAAATGTATCCTGAGAGCTTGAATGAACCATCACTTGCATTCAATTTGTTAAGGGAACTCAGACGAATTCCAAACTCACTGGACAATAGCGGCAATGGAGAAGGAGAAGCACGTGTGCAAAGCAGGTCATCCTCACTGCATGCAAATGCACAAAATCTAAAAAACCAGACAGAAAATATCCTAACTTAAGTTAGCTGATATAACAAAGACGGACCTTTCAATATCAACAATTTTAAAGGAGACACTGGGATGAACAAGGGCGATTCTTAGCAGAGACTCTTTCAGAGCATGCAACACCTTCTTTGGGCTTCCAGATTATATATGTAAACCAAAAGATCAATCAGGTCGGTCAGTGTACAACTTTAAAAGAGAAGTATGTGATCATTATTTTTCATTTGTTTGACTAGTGAGAGAACTAGAAGTACTTGGAGTGCATTTGCTTCCTTCGAACTGGTTGGTTGTAAAATACATCACGAACAATGACTGAAAGAGAAAAATCCCAACAAATTTAGAAAAAATCCCAACAAATTTCCTTATTGGCAAACAACAGTCGACTTTGGTATCAGGTAAGGCTTATACAAAATTACCTGTTGTACCAACATCTTGTCTACAATCATCAATTCCAAGGTACAAACACTTGCCGTCCTGTTAACATTGGCAAGAATAAAGACCAAATTAGTAGTTTTATACCTATACTATAGGATACTACCAACTAAATCTAAAGAATCTTACCTTCAAAACCTTACGATATCCATTTGGCCTCCCATGAGTTTTAGTAACAATTTCCAACAAAGAAAAGTCAGAAATAGAGCTCAGAGCCTCTCCTTTAAAGCCAAAGCTTGCTGGGAAAGCATGCATATCATCTGAATGGCTGTATTTTGACGTCGCTGGTGCACATATGTGGTGAATGTTCCAGAGTTACAACTAGTAGAAAGCAACTCGAATAAATACAGAACAAAACCATCCTACATTTCTAATTCAGACTCAAAGACAGTTGGCTCTAATTTTAACAAATGCAACCTAAAACTATCCTGCATTTGGTTACCATAAAGGGGGTTTAGGTAAGGGGCAATGTTAATTGAATCATTAGGTCATTGTTTGAGTTACCTGGGCAGATTTGATGGCCAAAACCGTTAAAATGGCCCCAAAAAAATGAAGCATGACAGAAGATGAAAGAAACAGGCACATACACTGTCTCCATAAGCTGGGCTTAAAGTACCTAAGCACCAATATGTATGTTCCAGTTCAATTTCAGCAAGAATAAATTATCAAAAATCCCTACATACAATAGTGATCAACAAAAATATATTTCATGTCTCTCTCTCTCTCCCCATCCCTCAAGCTACCCATTTTCTTTTGGGGAGACGGTAAAGGTAAAGAAAGTATTAAATTGCAAATGAAGAACCAGGAAAGCAACGTACATGAACAACTTACAATACTAGCAAAACCAAAATGTAAGCCTCAATATTTGGTGTTGTGTACGGCCATACAAGTTTGCCCATTAACAAGTAAAACCACATGGCAATAAATAAAAGAACATCTGTAATAAGATACTAATGAACAAAAACCGTCAAACAGCCTATCAGTTGAGCAATGCATGCAATCCTATAGACTACAACAATCATTCCAAGTTATGAACATCATAGTTGTCAGGCAAAATAAATTATGTACCGGAGCATCACTATAATAGAAAAGATGATGTCAGTCCAACATTTTGCAAAAAGATTACCATATCTTTCTCCCATCAGCACCAGTCCATCTCGTGAAACACCAGATCCTTCAAGAAAAAGTACTACTTCAGATGATGAAATAAATAATAAATTGAGCAAAACTTTCTTCACATCAAAATGCATTAGATCAATGTCAAAGAAACTTAAACTCACCATTGTCATCCACCTTAACGTAGCAGGTCCCAATGCCTATAGCAACAGATACCTGGTGGAAACTGGGTTAGGTTCTAACTTAGAAGTACAATACTTATTAGAATAACAAACATAAAAAGAACAACCCTATAAGGAAGCAAATCTCATGGTAAAAAGAAATAGAGTTGTTATTTATATTCATTTCGGAAAAAAATTATAATACCAGAATGGACATCATACTAAAAGGAGAAAATGTACATCAATTCTCATATAAAGCATATGCCTCAATACCAAAAGTAGCAAACGAAGGAACATAAGAATTCATTGAAGAGTTTGAGCAAATAGTCTACGCAATTAAATTGCATAATAGCACAACTTTCCATATTCTCAGCAGCTCACCTCTATTGATCCGCAAAACATTAACAAAATCAGAGAACATATAATCCCTATTATCTTACATGGCACAATTTCAACTTTTAAGAAACAATCAAAATCAAAAAGTTCTAGACCATGTAAATGAACTGGCCAATGAGAGAGTTCACGAAAGTCTGTCAAATCGAGTATCTTTCATTCAAAATACTACAAATCAAAATTTCTTGTAATTAAACTACTAAAAAAAATAATTCAAGTTCTTTGAGTGGACCTTCAAGAATAATTCCACTACTTTCCCTTCAATACCTAATAAAATAAGTACCTTGGCAGCACCAGCATCGAGGCTGTTGAAAACCAACTCCTCCACAACCCTTGAGAAATCATACAAGATAACGCCAGACCGAATTGAGCTCCAAATATTCTCGGGCATTCGCTTAATGCTCCCCATCTCCCTAAAAAAGTAAAAACAAATTCTTAAACATCCTTAGTATACAAGAATGAGAACACAATTCTTATTAAAAAGAAATAGATATCTTGAATTTCTCGATATTTACAATGCCAATATATTCTTGAAAACAGATTTCCTTGAATTTTTCTTTAAAGAGAATACATGCAAGAATTCAAAGAAAATCTGACAATAGCGAGTTCTCAAATTTTCCTTCTTTTTTATTTATTTATGGGAAGAACAGTAGAACGAACGGAAAATTGAATCAGGGTTTAGGGTTTTGATCAAAAATCGTCAATACAAGAGAACCCCTGACCGAACTAAACTCCAAATAGCCTCTGGCATTCCCATCTCACTACTCAAATTCTTGAACATTAACACATGCATTCAAGAATACCACTTTCACTTCAAAAAGACAACAATTTCATTTGATTTACTCAAAATATGAATCAAAGATTACCAACTTAACTTCAAAAAGACAACAATTTCCTTAAAATATGTATTTTAAAAAGCCATTAAGTTCTTGATTTTTTCTTAAATCAAGAATGCCGAGATAATCAAGTTCCTAAATTTACTTTCGAAGTATACGAAGATAATGGGAAGAGCAAGTTACTTGGGCAGATTGATTTTAGGGTTTATGGGTTCTGGTCGGACATCGTCGCCGGGAAAGTTAATAGCAGAAATCCGGTGGTGACTTCTTTTGCTTCTCTAATTTGACGGTAGTGAGTGGTGACTTCCAAATTAAGCAGCGTCTATTTTATAGGCTTTGAAGGATGGTGGCTTCTAACTTACGCAGTGTCTTTTATGGTAATTTTTAATCGGTGAAAAATAAAAAACGATTACACGCGGAAAAACAACAACTACTTAATATAAAATATGGTATTATTTTTTAAAAATTTTAATTCTAGTACTTCTTCGTTATTTGTTTATTTTTTATTTTTAAAATAAAAGGAATCTAATCTATTATGTGAAATTTATTAAATTCTCCGTTTAAAGAAGAATGACCTTATTTTTTTTAGGCCTCATTTGTTTCTATTAAGATTAAGACGTCTGAATCAGAATACACATCTGAAATAAAATATGCATCAAGATATTGTCTCTGAATCTAGACACTGAATTATTGTGAGTTGTGACTGTTTGTTTTTAATATCTGAATGTACGTATGAAATTAAACACTATATCAATAAAATATTATAAAAACCTCATTTTAGTAAAATAGTTTTTTTTATATAGAAAATAATATTTTGAACATTCTTACCGTAACAAGGTAATATGATTTATCTATTAAGAATTTTACATTAAGTTACATCATTAATATGACTATTCTTTGCACGCAAAAACTTTGAGATTCTAATATAATGCAATGTAAAATAGTTTATATAGAGTAGTAATATAATGTTTATGAAAATATTTTATTTTATGATGGACATTTGTTATTGTTATCGATCAAATAATTAACTTTCTTATTTTTTGAAACTTTGCTAAATATTATATCATGAAGTGTTTATCAATTCAATATATTGATTAATTTATGAACGTAAAAGACTTATTTTAAGTTAGTAAAACTTAAGGAAATTATAACGGGTAAGCTTGTAATTAACATTAATTAAATAAGAAAAAAAATTATGAGTTGTTGTGATGTAGTTAAATTAAGATAAAAATCTTATTTTATAGTCTTAAATGGTGTCAAAAGTGTTTTACAGATCTGATTCATTCAGATGTATTCAGACTCATAAAGAGACTTCTAAGAAAATAAAACAAACTTAATGAATTGAATCAGAATAATTAAGATTCAGTCATAAAAAACAAACACACTGAATGATACGAATCTGATTGATGAAGATTCAGACCCCCATTAAGTGCAAACAAATGAAACCTTAGTTTGTTTAAAAAAGAATGATCCATTTTTTTTGACAACACTTTAATTTTTTTCCCCACATGGTATGTTTAATACCACAAGATTAAAGGGTATTTTGGTGCATTTGACATAACTTTAATTTAGAACCACGAGATTAGAAATTCTTTTTTCGAAAAAGGGTCATATTTGCCCTTCTACTCTTAGAAAAAGATCATATTTACCCTTCGTCATACTTTTTTGATATATTTATCCTTACCATCCAACTTTGGGTACATATTTACCCTTGTACAATTAACTTATCATGTAACCATTTTTATTAGTCTATGTGGCACATACATGGCTACATGTGTATATACTTTTATTATAATAAAAAAAAAAATTCTATTTTGTATTATATCCAAAATAATACAAAATATTATTTTACCTTAAGCTTTTCAAATATTTAAATTTCTTTTTAAATTTGGAGAAAAAGGTCAAAGTTCTCTTGAACCACACAAAATTGTCATCAATTAAGGTAAAAAATACCTCAATGTACAAATTTAATCATCTCAAGAGTTAAATGTTGCAACGATCAAATTACCTATTTCATTTTAATAGCATTTCTTTACATACATACACAGGCTTTATATGTAAACTGTACAATCCGTTCCCTTTCCCTATTTATCGTGAACGTGTTGAGAGCGAGTTGCTGCATCCAGAAGCTAATATTACATTTAGTACATACATTTTTTTTGTTAAATCTGTATCATCCAGGTTAGGTGTGCATTCGATTTTTCATTTCGATTTTATACTATTCGATTTGAATTTTTGATTTTTGATTTTGAAGAAGTGTAACTCAATCCAAACCAAAATAAATTTAGTTTGATTTGAGTTTGTTCGATTTGGTTAATCGGTTATGTCCATAATTTGAAACATAAAAATATGGAATTCCTCTCTTAAACATACCATCAAATGCAGTTCCAACACAGATATTTCCTGAAATGCAATTTTGAAAACACAATGAAGTATGCTTCAACTCTTCACCTACGAAAAATAAATACATTAGCTTCACCCTAAAATTAGTTTGGCCTGTTGTCTTGATCCAACACAAGTTTCAGTAGAATAATATCAATTTTAGTAGCCACGTCTAAATTTTTTTAGTAGAATATGAACTCCATGGTATGATACCAGACAAAGCTTCAACACCATTAACTTTGGGAAATCAGAACTGGAGTATCACACCATAGCATTCGGCTAACTTCACTCTTTCAAAATAGGGACCAATCTGCATAAGCTAAATGAACAAAATTATTCAACTGGTGAAACTTATCACTCTAAAACCAAGTTGCTCCAAGAATATCTCTCATGTTAAAAAAAAAAAAATGAAGTACATTTACAATCCACTTTGCTGACACTGCAAAACATCATCAGCTATGATAACTGACAGCAAGTGGAGTCTTCGCCACAAGTAACAGCCTGGTAGAGAGGGGAGTTCAAGTACTTACGAGGTATGTGATGATATCAGCACACTGCTAATGAAACCAAAGAAAACAGAGAGTTACGAGAAAAAAAGTGATGCTACTCTTTTCCGTTATGTGGGGGTGGCCACAACAGCAAACACTTTTTTTTCTAATTACCTGCACTGCAGGGATAATTTCTATCCACAATTATTCATCCTTTGATCATTACTAAAACAAGGGGATCAAATGCAAGGAAAGATTTCACTGTAATATTATGCATATAAGCCTAACTTCACAGAATTTCAGAAAATTGTCTAGTTTTTTCTTATATATTGTCCCTATAATATTAAATTGAACACCTTATTCTTGAAAGAAGAACCAACTCCACTTATTCTTGCAAAAGAACTAACTTCTGGTCATTTATTTTTTATGATTGACAAGATATATGGACTAAAAGTTCAACAAGATTTGTGTTGCAAGCTCAACCACTGCTCAAGCTTCGGTCTGCCACGACCAATCCAATTGTGACTTTTCAAGTTCAAGTCTAAATTGAGCCCGCTTGAGTAGTAAAGTACACTAAGCTTGAGTTCCAATGTAGTGCATTAGACACACAACCTTGAAGAGCAACAAAACCCAGCGTAATCCCACAAGTGGGGTCTAGGGAGGAAAGGATGTACGCAGACCATATCCCAACCTTTGAAAGGTACAGAGGTTGTTCCCGGCTTAACTCAACCTTGAAGAGACTACCAACTTATTTTCATTTTTCTTTTCGTTGTCAACGGTAGACCAGGTATAAATACCAAGCAGTATCTTCATTATTTTTCCTCATTTACAAGTAGGCCACCTCTATTTTATTGAAAAGGTAACATTACCAGTAAGCCGCCTCTACTTCTTCTCATAGTGTTTGTTCCTTCCCATCAACCTCTCTCCCACATATTTTTGTTACAAGGGAGATAAATTTAGTGATGTCGGGAAAACTCTATATAAACTCAGTATACAAATAGGTAGAAAAACTAATGCAAAATATCTTCTCCGGCACCTTTATCTTTTTCTCTTTTGTCTCTCTCAATCATTAATTGACCAAAGATCTAAATTAGATGCTATATATATTGCAAACCATATAAATTAATAAAACAGCCCTCCTACTAAAATCTCAAGCATCCTTTATCTCCTTTATCTCTCTCTTGAACTCAGATTTTAGACAAATGCGACAAATCCATTGTCTTATTTAGGCATCAGATTCATTGCATTGAAGATTTGAGGATATGTTAAAACTTTGTAGAACTCAATTCTTGTGTCACTATTCTAGACATGAGAGTTGCAGGATTATTTTTGTTAGGGTTGTTTTCATAATTTTTACCATTTCTAGTTTGATTTGGTAAAAGTTATTTAATTCTCAGTTGTAAAAGTTAACCAAACCTTTAGAGCCACTATTTCACTCAGCAAAAATATGATCATCGAGGTGCATGCAAGCTGGCCTGAGCACCCCAGATATCTATTAAAACAACTGACCGCCTTTAGCTCAGGCTTGATTAGAGTCAAGACACCTTGAGCTCATCTCTCAACGCACCAAGTTGAGCTGAAACTGGCTAAAGTTGGGCTTCGCTTAGCTCATTTTCACACAACCAAAAGGTCAGTAGATTTTTGGGTTTGGGGGCTCTACAACCACTCACCCACACTGTGAATGTTCCAAGTTTATAGCATTGCTTGCTTCAACATAAGAACACCACCTAGCATGGATTCTAGACATACTCATCCATATCAGAGTTATTGTTCCAACACAAATGGAAACAAACATCAGGAATAAAGAAAAATATCTTAAATTACTTTCGGTTCTAAACCCTTGTTCTTTCTCTTTTTCTTATGTGGGGTTGGGTGGAGGCTAGAGAGAGCATCAAGGTAGCTCCAAATTCATAAATCAAGTATTCACTTACTCCTGCAACCCTTGTTTATTCAGGACCCAATTCACTGATGGGGGAACTATGGATGATCCATCTGTACCAGCAAGCTGTGGGTAGCAAATACATTATTCAGAGAATATGACACTGCATTAAGCAAGAACTTAAGATAGATTCCATGAGAAAGATCAGAGTTAAATGAAGGAGTAAAATATGAGAGCTAGTTACTGTTGATGGACCAACTTGTTGAATAAATTCTAACAGATCCACATCAGTTAGATTATCACATAAAATACACGGAACCTATATTATCAAGAAAACAATCATTTTCTTATGAAACACGTGCAACAAAATCTTGTTATCTAGTGGAGTATTTCCTAAAACATGAATGATGTCATGAATAGTTTTACAAATTAAGTTGGAATGCTATGATTTGCACATTTAGACAGGCATGTCATCTGAACAGAGGAATATGAATGTTGAAGAGAATAAGCTATAAAGTGTAGAGAATGTAGGTGAAGACCGAATCCTGTATTAACAACTACAATCAATGTTGAAGAGAATAAAGCTATCAAAAGATGGAGATACATTATAACTACGCATTAAAACTGCAAATTAAACGTCGCGGGTTT
The DNA here is from genome assembly GCA_022817965.1 of Solanum lycopersicoides. Classification (NCBI taxonomy): domain Eukaryota; kingdom Viridiplantae; phylum Streptophyta; class Magnoliopsida; order Solanales; family Solanaceae; genus Solanum; species Solanum lycopersicoides. The sequence continues at coordinate 73,237,703 of CM040619.1, read as the reverse complement.
AATATCTCCCACATTGATCATGGAAGAGATATTGCCCCTTATGTATAGTTAAGGAGTAAATTTGACTGTTTTCCCTTTTCCATTTAGCAAATTGAAGCTCAGATTTGTTTATGACAAGGCCAAAGAGAAGCCAGCCACACCATGGATGCAAACACAATTGCATGTGTGAGTTATGTATCTCAATTACAGGCCATACTGGTTGCCCCGCCAAGATACAGGTTAGGTAATATCAATGCCCGTATTTAGTTAGCCCAAAAATCATCACTGCCTCATAAATAAATTCATAGTCATGTTGTTGTTGTAGTAGTATAGTTGTGTGTATTGCCTTGTGAGCATACATTTAAGAGTGTGAAAACTCACGTGTACTCTCTCTGTCTCTTTCTTTTTTAAGGGCGGTTGGTTTGTTCTTAAAAATGAAGAATCATAGGCGAAGCATATTGAGAGAAAGGTAACCACCCTTGATAGAAACTCATACTCTCTGCTGCCTCATTCTTGCATTTTTAGGATAACCTAACAAAAGGGAATTCACAAGACTTAAAAGCGTCTTTCGGCCCATTCTTTCTCCTAAAGCTCACATTTTTTATAAAACCCGGCAAAAGGAGACAAATCAACTGTCATGGCTGCAGACTTCAGTTGCAAATAAAAAGATGCCTTACCGGGGTTGCCTTGCCAAGGTAAGGGTAGCTCCAATGCCTGACCCAACTCTATACAGCTTCATTTGTCATCATCACAGCCTTATCCTATAAAAAAAAGCTAGCATTGGTAGATAGACCTTACCCCGGTCCTTCGAGGGGGACTTGAGAAGTTGTTACCAATAGACCTCAGCTCAAGAAAATCAGAGTCCAGAACCTAAATGACTGGGGTGGAAAACCCATAAACTGTACTGTACTCTATCTATGTCTCTCTTTTTTTTTTAAGGGTTGTTGGTTTGTTTAGAAATGGAAGAATCATAGGCAAAGCATAGAGAAGGGCAACCACCCTTGAATAGGTATCCCATTATTCTCTCTGCTGTCAGAGCTAATTTAACAAAAAGCGGTTCACAAGTAATTACTTGCAAAAACGGAAATGCAAACTAGCATAAGTGCAAAACTTCAAGAAAAATCAGGGCTTATCAGAGAATGGAGGCGACCACCCCTAGAGAATGGACCTTAGAGACTATGCATACAAATGACACTTGAAAGGCTTAAACCTTTGAAAATCCTTCCGGCTATCAACAAGATGGAGCACAGAACTGATATGATCTGTTATTAATACCTCAGAATGGAATAGTGCTTGTCATGCTTTGTTTTCCACATTTAGACAGTCATATATCCTTCAGAGGGAGGAATGTGAATGTTAAAGAGAGTAAGCTATAAAGTGTAGCAAAAGGTTTGAGAAAGCAGGTGAGCAACTAGTCCTGTATTAACAACTACAATACCTTTTCCTTCTACGACTGATCTGCAAATTGGTTTACATGTACTATCACATTTTGAATAAATAATATGACAGAGACAACTATAAGAAAATGTTACAGCAAGAAGTGAGACAGATGTTGGCTTTTTGTGAATCAGATTTAAGTTCCTGCTTTAACCAAAATATATAACTCCATGCTCAGAGTTAGGTTTTACTTTGATGAAATGTTGCAAAATTTAATGCAATGGAATTTCTGGTAAATGGCAATTTAGTTCCATAGACTGGTTGTGTGATCAAAATCTAAAAAAAGATAGTAACTTAACTGGTAAATGATCTTGAAGCTTGAGAATAAATGTTGCAGATCCATCCCTAGTTTTGAATTTAGTCCGCATAGTTGTGTAGTAATTGGTAACCAATTTCAGGATTGACCTGCAGAAGCACGGTCAAAGCACTCAAGGACAAATTACCAGGCATGAAGGCACATCGTGAACAGTCTTCATCCAGAATGTTCTTGGTTAATACAGATTTTTCCTCTGAATCTCCTGACAAAAATTTTGACCTCTGCGATGCCTTGCTCTGAATTTTGCACCGGGAGAGGTTCTCAAAATATATTTCCTTTCTTCCAGGAAACGTTTAATTTAAGACCTGGTAAACATCATTAGCTACTTCTAATTCAACATTATAAATATCTTCAAGCGATTCTATTAAGTTCTGTAGTTATTTTTTTCAAACTTAATATCCTCATATCTATCAAAAGATAATCCATCATGGACGCATCACATTTGAACTGTCATCAATTTCAAGAGAATCCGACCTAAATGACTCATCATCCCATCCTGAACCTGACAGGCAGTCTAATTTATAACTGGATCTAGCTAAAGCACTGAATTTGTTGTCCAGGAAATCATCTTCTGTAGGTAAAACATTAGATGAAAGGAGCTGTGAAGAGTTTCTGGATTTCCAGTTCACACAGACTACGATGAGTTTCTGGTGTACATATATGGTAAATGCTCCAGAGTTACAACTACTAGACAGCAATTCGAATATATACAGAACAGTACCATCCTACATTTCTAATTCAGACTCAAATACAGTTGGCCTAATTTTAACAAATGCAACCTAAAACTCTCCTGCATCCAGCTACCAGAAAAAAAGGGTCAAGGAGAGGGGCAATGTTAATTGAATCACTAGGTCATTGTTTGAGTTCCTGGGCAGATTTGATGGCCAAAACCTTAGTGAAAATGGCCAGAGAACAATGAAGCATGATAGAAGATGAAAGAAATAAACACATATGTATGTTCCGGCTCAACTTCAGCAAGAATAAATAATCAAACCATCTCTACATACAGTAGCGATCAACAAAAATACATTTCCTCTCTCTCTCTGCCCCCACACCCCCTCAAGCTACCCATTTTCTTTTGGGGAGACGGGGTATGAAGCACCAGGAAGCAATGTACATGAACAACTTACAATACAAGCAAAACCAAAATGTAAGCATCAATATTTGGTGTTGTTTACAGCCATACAATAAATAAAAGAACATCTATAAAAAGATACTGATGAACACAAACCGTCAAACAGCCTATCAATTGAGTAATGCTTGCAAGAAATCCTATAGACTACAACAATCATTCCAAGTTATGAACATCATAGTTGTCAGGCAAAAGAAATCAAGTATAGGAGCATCAGTACAATAGAAAAGATGATGTCAGTTTAACATTTTACAAAAAGATTACCATATTTTTCTCCCATCAGCACTAGTCACCACATCCTTCAAGAGAAAGTACAACTTCAGATGATGAAATAAATAATAAATTCAGCAGATCAAAATTGATTACATCAATGTTAAAGAAACTTAAATATACCATTGTCATCCACCTTAACATAGCAGGTCCCAATGTCTATAGGTCCCAATGTCTATAGCAACAGATACCTGGTGGAAACGGGGTTAGGTTTAAACAAGGAGTACACTACTTATAAGAATAACAAATATAAAAAGAATATCCCTATAGGGAAGCAAATCTCATGGCAAAAAGAAATAAGCTGTTATATATATTCATTTGGAAAAGAAAGTCATAATACTAGACTGGAACATCATACCAAGAGGAGAAAATGTATATCAATTGTTAGAAGCCCTCAATATCAGAAGTAGAAAATGAAGGAACATAAGAATTCACCGAAAATTTTGACCAACTAGTGTAAGCGATTAAATTGCATAGCAGCACGACTTGCCATTTTCTCAGCAGCTCGCCGCTATTGATCCTCAAAATATTAACAAAATCAGAGAACATATAATTCCCCATCATGGCACAATTTCAACTTTTAAGAAACAATCAAAATCAAAAAGTCTATACCATATAAATGAACTGACCACTGAGAGAGTTCACGAAAGTCTGTCCAATTGAGTGTCTCTCATTCAAAATACTACAAATCAAAATCTCTTCTAATTAAACTACTTAAAAAATTCAAGTTGTTCGAGTGAAGCCTTCTAGAATAACTCCACTACTTTCCATTCAATACCTAATAAAATCATAAGGGTAAATAAGTACCTCGGCGGCACCAGCATCGAGGCTGTTGAAAACCAACTCCTCAACAACCCTTGTAAAATCATACATGATAACCCAGATCGAATTGAGTTGCGACTAGGCAATCACTTAATGCTCCCCAGTCCCCATCTTCCTAAAAAAGTAAAAACAAATTCGTTAACATCCTTCACATACACTACAAGAATGACAACACAATTCTTCTAAAAAGATAGATTTCTTGAACTTCCTTGACATTTCTGATACCAATGTAACTTCAAAAAGCAAGTTCTTGATTTTTTTAAAAAGAGAATGCATGCAAGAATTCCAAGAAAATCTAACAATAGAGAGTTGTCAAACTTTTCTTTTATCCTTTTAAGTAGAACAGAAAATTGATTCAGGGTTTAGGGTTTTGATCAGAAATCGTCAATACAAGAGAACCCTGACCGAACTGAGCTCCAAATAGCCTCACACTTTCGCTTAATTCTCCCATCTCACTCAACATAGGCTGCAAGAATATTAACTTTCTTTGATTTCCTTGATTTTTTCTTAAAAGAGAATACATGCACGAATTCAAAGAAAAACTGACAAACGCGAGTTTTCAAATTCAAAGAATTCAGGGTTTAGGGTTTTGATCAGAAATCGTCAATACAAGAGAACCCCTGACCGAACTAAGCTCCAAATAACCTCTGGCTCCCCATCTGCATTCAAATTCTTGAACATGGCTGCAAGAATATTAACATATGCATTCAAGAATGCCAATTTTACTTCAAAAAGACAAGAATTCCCTTTGATTTACTTAAAATATGTATCAAAGAACAGCAATTTCACTTCAAAAACATGTGTGTGGGTTTTGGTCGGACATCGTCGCCGGGAGAGTAAGTAGCGGCAGTCCGGTGGAGTAGCGTACGAATTGGTGATGAGTAACTTACGCAGTGCCTCCTTCATAGTTTTCGAACAAGCTTCTAACTTACGCGGGTGAAAAAAAAATTAATACACGAGGAAAAGAGCAAAAACTACTTAACATAAAATATATTATTTATAAATAATTATCCTATTACTATTTGTTACTTATTTATTTTTTATTTTAATTTAATTTAAAGTAAGAAGAGTTGTGTATTATAAATTAATATCTATGCATATAAAATTTAGTGTAAAATAACTATATTTGATATTTGCAGTTGAATGGTACATCTATCTATATTATCATTTTAAACTTTTTCACATATTTAATACTTTTTTATTTATCTTAAATATTTTACATGTGTTTTTTTTTAACTAACATTCAAGCACACTTTCTAATTATCCTAGCCAATCACATTCTTTTTTATTTAGTGATGACTTATAAGAGACCTCAGCCCATTATCTAGATTTTCTTTCCATTTATCAATTGACTTTTGATCTTAGCAACTACAAATTACATACAAGGGCAGACTTAGAGGTGCTTAGGAGCAATAGTAATTCAAAACTCACCTTTAAAGTTTCAATTTCAAATCTTAGGCACCAAATTATTTTTTTACAAACCCCTATAATGGAAACTCACCTTGAAGTTTCAAAAATTACGTATGTCTAATATTCTCGTGCAGAGAACCCAGGTTGACAAGAGGGACAATAGTCTGTCGCCCATGAGCTAACAAATGAAAAGATACTGAAGTCATTAATAATAGGGAAAATGCATAATTATCCCCAACTTATGCCTGAAATCTTAGAAACACACTTATACACTTATAATCACCCCCAAACTTAGTTTATAAATAATTCTATCCCTTTTCAGCCTGCGTGACACTATCTTCTTGGCTCAGCGCGCGTTGACTATTTCTTCAAGCTATCTGTTTGATAGTGCCACATAGTCGAAAAGGGGTAAAAATTATTTATAGAATAAGTTTGGGGGTAATAGGACCTTACATTCCCTTTCTGTTCGTCTTCTCGCCCTTTCCGTTTTCGTACAGTTACAAATTATGTCATGCTTTGTTTTCCACATTTAGACAGGCATATATCCTCCAGAGGAAGGAATGTGAATGACAAATAGGATAATAAAGTGTAGTAAAAGGTTTGAGAAAGTAGGTGAGCAACTAGTCCTGTATAGACCTTACCCGGTCCTTTGTGAAGGGACTAGAGAAGTTGTTTCCAGTAGACCTCAGCCCAAGAAAATCACAGTCCAGAACCTAAATGAAGGGGGGAAACCAGAAACTGTAGTTTACTCTATCTATGTCTCTTTCACATTTTTAAGGGCTGTTGGTTTGTTTAGAAAATGGAAGAATCACAGGAAAAGCATAGAGTAGGGCAACCACCCTTGAACAGAAACCCCTTATTCTCTATGCTGCCTCATTCTGAGTTAATCTAAAAATAAGGGGTTCACAAGTAATTACTTGCAAAAACGGAAATGCAAACTACTATAAGTGCAAAACTTCAAAAAAAATCAGGGCTTAACAGAGAAGGGAGGCAACCCCCCCTCAAAATTGGACCTTAAGAAAGAATGCACACAAATGACACTTGAAAGGCTTAAACACTCGAAAATCCTTCTTGCTTTCAACAAAGAACTGATATAAACTGTTATTTGATACAACAGATGGAATAACTAGCATGAGAAGAAGTGCTTGTCATGCTTTGTTTTTCACATTTACACAGGCATATATCCTTGAGAGGGAGGAATATGAATGTCAAAGAGAATAATAAAGTGTAGTAAAAGGTTTGAGAAAGTAGGTGAGCAACTAGTCCTGTATTAACAACTATAATCAGTACTACAATAAGTTTCCCTTCTAAGACTGACCGGCAAATGGTTTACATGTGTACATTCACATTTTGAATATATAATATGACAGAGACAAGTACAAGAGAATGTTACAGCAAAAGTGTGACAGATGTTGGCTTTTTGTGAATCAGATTTAAGTTTCTGCTTTAGCCAAAACATATAACTTCATGCTCAAAGTTAGATTTAACTTTGATGATGTTACAAAATTTAATGCCATGCAATTTCGGGTAAATGGCAATTTTTCCAAGTTCCACAGACTAGTAAATGATCTTGAAGCGTGAGAATGAATGTTGCAGATCCATCCCCAATTCAAGTTTCATAGACTGGTAAATGCATATTTATTTATTAGGAAAACTCTCCTTATTTCATCTTAATAAGATCGTCCACCACATTATACTGAATGTAAACTTAACAACACCAGAGTCTAAGATATGTCAATCAAGTTTACCTGACAGGTGTGAATTTGCGGTACATTTCCCCTGCTTGATTGAAATTGTTCTCATTCTGAATGATAACTGTAAGAAATTTCAGCAACACAAAAGTTTTAAAAAAAACTTGTGTTGGATTAACGTCCACTTCAATATGCATTTCCTGGATATCTAGTTACACATGTTTCAGAAGTTGTAGTCTTAATTCAGCTTCAAACGTTATTAGATAATAGATTAAAAGGAATAAACCTTCTCTAGTTTGCAACGGCAAACTGTTGAAGGAATAGGATACATCTCAGCATGGCGAACTTGATCATACCTTGAAGGGAAGTAGTCGATCTGTAATTAACCATGTATTAACTATTATAAAGTATCACCATAATTAAAACACAAATAAACCAAGTCATTAAATAAACTGAAGTCATTACACCAAGTCTACACACATCAGATACAGACGAACTATTTCAATGTGAATGAACTTCCAAGCTAAGCTAAAGGCACATTTGCTGCAACGTATCAGTATTATGTGGTATTAGCATAGATTTAAGTTATATACACTGACATGTAAAAAACTTTTACAATATCAGTGCAAAATAACTAGCTATTCCCCCATCTTTCAAGTCACTACATCACCTTTGCTATAAAAGTATATTTATCTTATAATTTGTAAAAATATCCTCTGGCCAGCTTCAATATGCATTTCCTGGATATCTAGTTACACTAGTCTACCCACTGGCAGCAAAGGCAAGATATCCTCTGGCCAGCTTTTTGTCACATCAAGTGGATCAAAGTCAAAATCTGTCTTCATGGTCTGGATCCATAGTCTGAATGAAGAGCTCCAATTCAGGATAATTTCTAATGGTACCCCAAGACGAGGAAAGAAGAAAAAAGGAAACATACAAGCAGTCAGAATGTTGAAAAGACAATTCACCTCAATGGTATATTGACATCATAAGAGAAGTACAGACCAGGAGTCCCCTCTATGACATTAAGCAGTGCCGAAAACTGACTTCCATGTTTTTCTGTCAAAAGCCAAATCATTATCATAGGAACAATTATGGAAGACACCAGCATGAGATTAAAAAAAATAGGGTAGGAAATTAAATAGGAAACTGGAGACCTACCAGTTCAGTAGTAGAGTTCTTGAGAGACTGTTAGCAAGAATAAAATTTCATCGATGAAACTTTAAAGATAGGGTGCCCAAAGTAAGATCAAACACATTCACGGTCTCTTATGACCAGTACATATGAACCTGAAGGCAAAAGCAACATCCACTAGATCAGAGCAAGCTTTGATTGATACTTATCAAACGGCCAAATGTTCAGAAATTACAACAATTGCTGAAGCAGATGCACCCATATTACAAAAAAAATGACCTTTACAGTAAAATCTGACCAAGGTCATTCAAGACTATGTTCGGAGTTGCTCCTATCATTTACAAAACAACAAAAACTGACCAAGGTCATTTTAGACTATGTTTGGTCTGAAGTTAGGGAGTTAGCAACCCTTGCAAAAGATAAATTGACAAACAAATAAACTAACTCCAGTTTCAAACTGGAGGGAGTTCCATCTCGTCTTCATTTGTCTCCACATTTACGTGACCGCGACGGCGTTTTAGAGCCTCGTATAAAATTTCGTACACCAAAATGGCGCACAACACATATCCAATGTAAGACACAAACTTCAAAGTACACAAATCAATTAGCTCTGTTGAACAAGAAAATAAAATATAAGTTTTTGTTAATATAAGAGATATATGTATTTTTTGAAATAACCCAAATATTTCAAAGTCACTCAATACTTGTGCTAATGGCATGTAATAATAACCAGATACACATAAGTTAATGTGTGAACCCCAAACCAAGTTAGCTTTTCGAATTTAAATGTATTGTGATTATACCAATATGTACCAAAGAAAAAACTGAAGTCCCCAGCTCGTACAACATCACAAAACAGACATAAAACTTTAAAAGAGATTACATAAAGCAAGGGCAAGGGGGGCAATTCTAACTTTGAAAGAGACTACACATTAATATCAATAAACAAAGAAAAAATGACAAAAGTTAATAAAAAGTAAAAAAACAAAAAAAATTGAAGTATTTTAAATTCATATCACCACTAAACTATAATAAATTGTATTTAAACTCTAAACCATTATAAAACCCTAAACTCTAAGTATGAAAAGAGATGAGAAAGAGAAAAAAAGGACAAACCATAAGCTTGAGAGGCGACGGCGACGGTAACGGTAACGGCAAGCGACGGCAAGCAAGTAACGGCAACTACAAGTGAGAGAGGCAAACTTCTTTAGATTATACTTAAGAATATTGCTTAGCTTCTTATGTTTTTAGTTAAAAAAGATAAATAAAATATTTATACGTTAGATAGTGTTTTCTTTTTTTTAATTATAATTAAAAGAAGATTTATTTATTTAAATATTTTTTAATTTTAATTTTAATTTTAATTAGCTACACTATAGAATTGAATAACTTAGAGTTTGAGTAAGTATTTTTTAACCAAATAATCTATTATAATAGACAACAAATCCTTTTCTTTGTTTATTGTTACATCTATAGTCTGTTTCAAAGCTAGATTTGCTCTCTTACCCTTGCTTTATGTAGTCTCTTTCAAATTTTCTATTTTAAAAATAACCTATCAAACTGTGTCATTGACACTCCTAGTGAGAGACACAAGCTTCTTACTATGTTAGAACTATTACGTAATTATTAGAAACTATCTAATCGAAAAAGAATTTGTCTAATTATAATAGATGATTTGGTTAAAAAATACTTACTCAAACTCTACTAGGAGTACACTACTTGTAAGAATAACAAACATAAAAAGAACAGCCCTATAGGGAGGCAAATCTCATGGCAAAAAGAAATAAGTTGTTATATATATTCATTTGGAAATTATAATACTAGAATGGAACATCATACTAAGAGGAGAAAATGTATATCAATTTTCATATAAAACCTATGCCCTCAATATCAAAAGTAGCAAATGAAGGAACATAAGAATTCACTGAAGAGTTTGAGCAACTAGTCTAAGTGATTAAATTGCATAACAGCACGAAGGCAGGCTGAAAATCGAACTTGGAATACGAATGGGATAAAAAAGGGCATCTCAAATAACAAAATCAGAGAACATATAATTCCCCATTCTCTAAGAAACAATCAAAATCATTAGTCTAGACGATACAACGAGAGAATGACAACACAATTCTTCTAAAAGAAAAAATAGATTTCTTAAATTTCCTTGACAACACAATATATTCTTGAAAACAACAGTTTCTAAGAATAACAATATAACTTCAGAAAGCAAGTTCTTGAAAACAATGCATGCAAGAATTCAAAGAAAATCTTAAATTTTTTGACCGGAAAATTGATGAGACCCTGACCGAACTGCGCTGAAATAGCCTCACACTTTCGCTTAAAACATGTATTTCAAAATAATCTAAGAATACCTTAAAACATGCATCTTAAAAAACCAACAACTTCTTGATAATCAAGTTTTTTTAATTTTCCTTTGAAGATTAATGGGCAGATTGATCGGCGGCAAAAGTTAATTTAGGGTTTATGGGAATCGACGCCGGAAGAGTTAGTAGCAGAAAGGTTGTGACTTCTACATTACGCAGTGTCTCTTTTATAGTTTTTATAAAAGATGGTAGCTTCTAATTACGCAGTGTCTTTTTTATAGCTGTATGAGACGTCCCGCCACAATGCCAGCTGATTTGCGTCCGGACGAGGGCCAGAAGGGTCTAGAGGTTTGGCAGAACGCTCTAGAGCCCCGGAGAAGGCTAGAGAATTCCATAGAATTCTCTAGAAGGCGCGGCAGCCGTTCTAGAATAGTGCGGAGAATTCTAGAAGGCTTGAGACCGTTTGGAGGAGCGGACCATTCTAGAGTTGTGTAGAGAACTCTAGAAGGTTCCTCTAGACTAGCCGTTGGGAGGCATGTTCTAGAGAATGTGGAATTCTCTAGAACATGGACTAAAGTGTAAATAATTAGGGACTTGTAGAGTTATTTTTATTTACACTCAGGCCCTTAGGGAGTTGTATAAATAGAGGGCCAATTCATTTGTAAATCATCCATCCACCAACAATCCTTCCAACAAAGAAGTAGTAAAGACTTCTTCCTCCAAATCTCTTTCTAAGTCTTCTTTAGCATTTCTCTTAGCGATCTTAGGCAAAAAGGCTTACTTGAGCTTGCAAGATCGTGAAAGATTCGTGAGCAAGTTGTCGAGTGCCGCACGGTTCTTAGCAGATTCTCTAGGTCCGTGACATGTAGCTTCTAACTTACGCAGTATATACACGGGTAAAAATAGAGGTATTGACCAAACTAAGCCATTATATAAAGCAATTCACCAAAATAATATGTTTTTCTAAAATCTTACAAAACTAGTATAAACGTATTTCACAGTAACGTTTTAGGGTATATTTTATTTTTTAAAAGCTGACGGCGTTAGGTTGATATACGTTACTCATAGTAACGTTTTAGGAGTAAAACGTTACTCAAAAAAATATTTTAGGAGTAAAACGTTACTTATAGTAACGTATATCAACCTAACGCTGTTAGTTTTAAAATAATGAAATATACCCCAAAATGTTACTGTGAAATACGTTTATATTAATTTTGTAAAATTTTAGAAAAATGTATTATTTTGATAAATTGATTTATATAATGGCTTAGTTTGATCAAAAATTCGTAACAAGTACACGCGGAAAAAAGCAAAAACTACTTAATATCAAATATATAATATTTATTATATACTACTCCCTCCGTTTTAAAAAGAATAATCTAATTTGACTTAAAATGGAGTTTAAGAAAAGAAAGAAGACTTTTTAATCTTGGTTCTAAATTAAAGTTATGTTAAATGTACCAAAATGTCCTTTAATCTTGTGGTTTTAAACATGCCACGTGGAAAGTTAAAGTGTTACAAAAAAAAAGGAGTCATTCTTTTTGAAATAGACTAAAAGAAAATAGAGTCATTCTTTTTTAAACGAAAGAAATAATTTTTGTAACTTACTTATTTTTTATATTAATTTAAAACAAGAAGAGTCTAATCTAATAATAATAATAATAATAATGTGAAATTTGTTATCATCCCATATAACTTCAATTATTTAACTTGTCTAATTTTTATAGGTTGATTCAGAATGAGATTATAAATTAATATTTTATATCAAATTAAATTTTTTAAAGTTAAATATAAAATTTTGCCTAAAGTAACTATATTAGAATTTAGATATTTGCAATTGAATGATATATCTACAATCTCGTTTTAAACTTTTTAAATATTTAATATTGCTTTATTCAATTTACATATTTATAAAATTATAATTTTTGCATGTTGTAACATTTAATCACTCAAGTAGACACTTTCTAATTATATTTGTCGAACACATTCTTTTTTATTTAGTGATTGCTTATAACAAATAATCTCGTTTAAACTTTTCAAATATTTAATATTATTTAGCTTGCATATTTATAATATTATAATTTCTGCATGTTATTAATTTTTAACTAACATTTAATCACGGAAATAGACACTTTCTAATTATTATTTTTCTTTAGACTTTTGATCTTAGCACCTACAAATTACGTTCAAGGGCGGACATAGGAGGTAGGGGTTTATCCCGCCCCTCCCCTCCCCCCTCCCCCCGGCAAAAAAATATATTATATAAAATATTTTTTAGAATTTTTATCTCTATATATCGTTATATTGATTTTAAACCTCATGAGATTAGTGATTCAAAACTCAGCTTTAGGCTTCATGTTCAAATCTTAGGAACTACTTTTTTTTTGAACCCCTTTAATGGAAATCTTGAATCCATCATTGATTACGTAAATCTAATATAAATTATGTAAACCTTGATTCAAAGTTTTAATGAACATCGTACAATCTCTTAAAATACCTCTATTATTACCTAATGGGTCAAAAATAAAGAGGGTCAGAGGGTGGAACATACAAATTTAATCATCTCAACAGTTTTAATGAATGTTAACCTTTCACATAACAATCTTTTATTTCTAATATAAGTTACGTAATATAATTTCTTTTTATATTCAGAAAAAAAGACAAAAATGCTCATATAATTTCTTTTTATATTCAGAAAAAAAGACAAAAATGCTCTTGAACTTCGCCAATCTAAGCAAAAATGTCTTCCATTAATAATTTAATCCAAAAATGTCTCTACCGTCAATAATTTAGTCCAAATATACCTTTATTGTTACTTAATAGGTCAAAAAATAAAGAGGTTAGTATAACATATAAATTTACCAATCTCAACAGTTGAATGATGTAACAACTATTTCATTGCATTCTATACATCGGCTCTATATAGAAGTTGTACAATGCGTTCCATATGAATCAGTATAGGTATCTTGTGCTTCTAATTCATATTATCCTTGATTGCAGACTGGATATTTTCGACGTGATATTATTGTCTAGTATAGGTATCTTGTGCTTCTAATTCATATTATCCTTGATTGCAGACTGGATATTTTCGACGTGATATTATTGTCTAGTATAGGTAGCAAGCAGAACCAAATTCCTTAATGAGTCCAATAGTTTTTTGACGCTAGGTTGATTTCATGCCGATGTAGTCCATGCCATGCCCCACAGGAACTCCTACTCCACTAAACGAACTTAGCAAATTTTCGAGTAAATATCTCAAAAGATCACTCAATTATGAGAAATTATGTAACAAAGTCATTCAACTTATTTGTTTCAATAAGATGACTCAACTTAGAGCTTAAATAACTGTTATACAATTTCTCATGCAGAGAATCAAAGTTGACAAGAGGGACAGTAGTCTGTCGCCCATGAGCACACTAAAAAATGAAAAGATACTGCAGTCATTAATAATATGGAATTCCTCTCTTAAACGTACCATCAAAATGCAGTTTCAACACAGATATTTCTTGAAATGTAATTCTCCGCTCACTTCAAAACAGAATGAAGTCTGCTTCAACTCTTCACCTACGAAAATAAATAAATAGATTAGCAACATCAGCAATCAGTCCTTCAATTATGCTTCACCCAAAAATTGGTTGGCCTGCTGTATTGATCCAACACTCAGTAGAATATGACCAATTTTAGTAGCCACATCTAAATTTATTTTCATTGTTTTATGAACTCCATGGTATGATATCAGACAAAGCTTCAACTGTTAAATTTGACAAGATTCGAAAATGAATTAATGAGAAGATATGGTAGTTAGGAGGATAATTCTTCATTGGTAGAAAAGTCAAAGATAACACCTTTTGTAGGTGAAATTTAGGTGAACAATAATTTGGTTTCACAAGGTAAATCTTGACATTTTGACATATTGTGATGTCATGGATGACATCAATAGAAGAATTCACTCCTATAAATAGGTAGCTCCTAATTCATTTGTAACACACCTCTTACTTGCCTTCTCATCTTCTAAAACATTTGTTCTTCTTTCTCTCTTGTAGTATTTCACTTGTACTCTTTTGGAGTGAAATAAATATTGTTGGTTGTGTCCGAGGAATAGGCAAAAGAAAACAAAAGTTTGCCGAACCTCGTTAATTCCTGGTGTTCTTTTTATTGTTGTATCATTTACTATTTATTAGCTACCTTCAGATATAGCAGTTGTGATTCCATCACTCTCTATATATTCGGCTTCCGCAACAATTGGTATCAGAGCCAAGGTATTATCTGAGTATGCTCTGTGGTTGCAGCATAGTCTGAACTTCCACATCAGAAAAAGATTTACTTTGGTCTTTGCATTGTTAGCTAGTAAATAGTATTTGTAGTAAAATGGGAGACAAGAAAAATGATGAGTCCACATCAAGTGTCAATAATACGTCATCATTGGCATCTTCGCTTATGACAAGAATTGTGTCAAATGCGAAAATTGCAGTTAAAATTTTTGACCGGATCAGGACATTTCGAAATGTGGCAAAGCGAGGTCCTTGATGTTCTTTTTCAACAAGGGCTAGATATTGCCATTGAAGATAAGAAACCAGACGGTGTAGAAGAAGAAGATTGGAAAATTATCAATCGTGTTGCTTGCGGTACCATTCGATCTTACCTTGCAAGAGAACAAAGTATCCATACACGAAGGAAACATCTGCAAATAAATTATGGAATTCATTAGAGGAGAAATTCTTGAAGAAAAATAGTCAAAATAAACTTTACATGAAAAGAAGACTGTTACGCTTCACTTATATTCCTGGTAGCACAATGAATGATCATATCACCAGCTTTAATAAGTTGGCGACTGATTTGCGAAATATGGACGTGACTTTTACGGATGGAGATATGGCCTTAATGTTGTTAAGTTCACTTCCCGATGAGTTTGAGCATCTTGAAACGACTCTACTGCATGGGAATGATGAAGTATCTCTCAAAGAAGTTTGTTCTGCCTTATATAGTTATGAACAAAGAAAGAGAGAAAAACAAAAAAGCGGAGAAGCAGAAGCACTGGTTGCGAGAGGTCGTTCTCAAAATCATATGAGAATGAAGAAAGGGAGATCCAAGTCAAGATCGAGACTCAGCAAAGATGATTGTGCCTTTTGCCGAGAAAATGGGCATTGGAAGAAAGACTGCCCAAAGTTGAATAGCAAAGCCAAACCAAATAATGGGAAGACTGTCATGGATTCAAATATGGCTGATTGTGATGACTCCGATTACTCACTAGTTACAACAGATCCATCCAAATCATCTGATGTATGGTTGATGGACTCAGCTTGTAGTTATCATATGTGTCCCAATCGGGATTGGTTTATTGATTTACAAGAAGGAGAATGTGGAGTTATTCACACTGCAAACAATAATTCTCTTACCGCATATGGTGTTGGTTCAATCCGATTAAGGAACCATGATGGATTAAGTAGAACATTAACAGATGTTCGATATGTACCAGATTTGAAGAAAAATCTCATTTCTATAGGAGCCCTAGAATCAAAGGGGTTTAAAGTCATTGCAGATAATGGCGTGATGAGAATATGCTCTGGTGCACTGGTGGTAATGAAGGCAATTCGAAGAAATAAAAATATGTACCACTATCAAGGTAGTACAGTTATTGGGACAGCGGCAACAACATCCAATGACGAGAAGGAGGCAGAAATGACCAAGCTGTGGCATATGCGCTTGGGACATGCTGGAGTAAAATCCTTGAAAACTTTATCGGATCAAGGATTGCTAAAAGGAGTAAAAACTTGCAACTTGGAGTTTTGTGAGCATTGTATCAAGGGAAAGCAAACAAGGGTTAAATTTGGAACAGCTATCCATAATACTAAAGGTATTTTGGATTATGTTCATTCGGATGTTTGGGGTGCTTCCAAAACACCTTCATTAGGTAGGAAACACTATTTTGTAACCTTTGTTGATGACTTTTCTCGAAGATTGTTGGTGTATACGATGAAAACAAAAGATGAAGTTTTGGGAATTTTTCTCAAATGGAAGGCGATGATAGAAACTCAAAGTGGCAGAAAGATCAAGTGTCTTCGCACATATAATGGTGGCGAATAAAAAAATGATCTTTTTCAGAAAATTTGTGAGGAAAATGGCATCGTCAGATATTTCACCGTCAGAAATACACCACAACAGAATGGAGTGGCAGAACGCATGAACCGAACTTTGCTGGAGAAAGTTCGGTGTATGTTGTCCAATGCTGGCTTGGACAAAGAATTTTGGGCTGAGGCAATAACATATGTGTGCCACCTCATTAATCGTCTACCATCTGCTGCTATTGGTGGGAAGATACCATTTGAAAAATGGTATGGAAAACCTGCTGAAGATTATGGTTCTTTATATGTATTTGGCTCAATTGCATATTATCATGTAAGAGAGTCAAAATTGGACCCAAGAGCAAAGAAAACTTTATTTATGGGAATTACTTCTGGAGTCAAAAAATACAGTTTATGGTGTCCAGAGACAAGAAAAGTTATTTTCAGCAGGAATGTTACCTTTGATGAATCTACCTTGACAAATAAGGTAACACTTGAAGAAGCCAAACAAATTGATGGTGCTTCAAAAGGAAGTAGTCTTGAACTACACCAAAATGCTATTACCGTCCAATTTGATCCAAAAATACCTAATGGATCAGAGAGTACTTTGTAGAACTTAACCACATGCATTGCATTTATTTTTGTTTTTTCTGTAGTTTGAAGATTTGAGGATATGTTAAAACTTTGTAGAACTCAATTCTTTTGTGATTATGAGTAGCAGGATTATTTATGTTAGGAGTGTTTTCAAATTTTTTACCATTTCTAGTTAGATTTGCTAATAGTAAATTAATTCTTAGTTGCAAAAGTTAACGAAACCTGTCGATCCATCATTCCACTCAGCAAAAACATGATCATCGAGGTGCACACAAGCTGGTCTGGGCACCACATGTATCTATAAAAAAAACTGATTGTCTTGAGCTCGGGCCTGATTAGATTCAAGACAACCTTGAGCTCGTCTCTCAATGCACCAAGTTGAGCTGAACTTGGCTAAAGTTGGGCTTGACTTAGCTCATTTTTACACAACCAAAAGGACAGTAGATTTTTGGGCTTGGAGCTCTAGAACCTTAGTTGTGCGGACTCTTCACATTTAATGCCGCACTCGTGTCGGATTCTCCAAAAATACACTACATTTGGCGAATCCGACACGCACCCGTTGACATTTTTGAAGAGTCCGAGCAACATAGTCTAGAACCACTCACACTCACCGTGAATGTTCCAAGTTTATAGCGTAGCTTGCTTCAACATAAGAAGACCACCTGACATGGATTATGGACATACTCATCCATATCGGAGTGTTATTGTTCCAACACAAATCATCAGGAATAAAGAAAACATCTTAAATTACTTTCGGTTTTAAATCCTTCTTCTTTCTCTTTTTCTTATGTGGGGGTGGATGGAGGCAAGAGAAAGCATCAAGGTAGCTCCAAATTCATAAATCAAGTATTAACTTACTCCTGCAAGCCTTGTTTATTTAGGACCCAATTCACTGATAGGGAAACTATTGATGATCCATCTGTACTAGCAAGCTGTGGGTAGCAAATACATTATTCAGAGAACATGACACAACATTAAGCAAGAACTTAAGATAGATTCATGAGAAAAATAAGAGTTAAACGGAGTAAAATATGAGAGCTAATTAGTGTCGATGGACCAACCTGTTGAATAAATTCTAACAGGTCCACATCAGTTAGATTAACGCATACAATACACAGAACCTGTATTATGAAGAAAACAATCATTTTCTTATGAAACACGCGCTAGAGAATCTTGTTAGCTAGTGGAGTATTTCCTAAAACATAAATGATGTCATTAAGTTATAAAAATTAAGTTGGAATGCTATGATTTGCACATTTAGACAGGGAGCAATATGAATGTTGAAGATTATAAGCTATAAAGTGTAGTAAAAGGTTGAGAATGTAGGTGAGTACCTAATCATGTATTACCAACTACAATCTATTTTGAAGAGAAATAGCTATCAAAAGATGGAGATACACTACAAATAAGCACTAAAACTGCAAATCAGAACAGCGTGGGTTCAACATCTCCTACATTAATCATGGAACAGATATTGCCCCTTATGCGTAGTAAAGGGGTAAATTTGACCCTTTTCGCTTTTTTCTTTAACAAATTGAGGCTCAGATTTGTGTTATGATAAGGCCAAAGAGAAGCCAACCACGCCATGGATGCAACACATAATTGCATGTGTGAGTTATGCGTCCAATTACAGGCCGTACCAGGTTGCCCCATCAAGATACGGGTTGGATAATCTCAATGCACGAATTTAGCTAGCCCAGAAATCCTCACTGCCTCTTTAATAATTTTCATAGTCATGTTGTTATTGTTTTTGTTGTATAGTAGTATATTGCCTTATGAACATACGTTTACAAGCGCAAAAATGCAAAGAACCCCAAAAACTCAAGTGTACTCTCTCGGTCTCTTACTTTTTTAAGGGCAGTAGATTTATTTTTAAAAATGGAGAATCATAGGCAAAGCATATAGAGAGAAAGCTAACCACCCTTGATAGAAATCCCATACTCTATGCTGCCTCATTCTTGAAGTTTTTAGCCTAACCTAACAAAAGGGAATTCACAAGACTTCAAGCGTCTTTCTGCCAATTCTTTCTCATGAGGCTCAATTTTGTTATAAAACCAGGCAAAAGAAGACAAAGCAACCGCCATGGCTGCAGACCTCAGTTGCAAAACAGAGATGCCTTACCGGGTTGCCTTGCCAAGACAAGGGTAGCTCCAATGCCTGACCCAACTCAATACGACTTCATTTGTCATCATCACAGCCTTATCCTATAATTAAAAGCTAACATTGTAGATAGACCTTACCCTGGTCCTTGTGGTGAGGCAGACCCTATTCGCCTTTCGCCATTCAAAACACTGGGTCCCATTAAGCCAAAGGTTTCCTGACCTCTACGACTTATGTCAAATGCAACAAGCAACTGTAGCCGAATTATGGAATGATCACGGGTGGAATTTGCACTTCTGGAGAAACTTAAATGATTGGGAGATGTGCAGAACAACAGAGGTTTTGGTTACCCTAGTACAATTTAGTAACCTGTCTGAGGAAGAGGACTCACTGGTATCGAATGTGGGGAGCAAAGGGTGTTTCACAGTAAATTCAGCATATGAAGATCTCAACACAGTTGGCATTGAGAAAAATGATATGGAAAACCAAGATGACCTATAAAGTAAACTGTTTTACTTGGCTGTTAGCTAAGGAGGCAGTTTTGACACATGAGAACCTGAACAAAAGAGGCTTTCACCTGAGTTCCAGGTGCTTTTTGTGTGAAGAGCAAGGAGAGAGAGTCAATCATCTCTTCTTACAGTGCAAGTGGACAACCCAGCTGTGGCAAATGTTCAACAATATGAGAGAGATTAAATGGGTAAAACCAGGAAGGATCAAAGAGGTTTTGAAGTGCTGGAATAGAGATGGAAATGCAAGAAGAAAGGAGGAGAGATGGAAGATTGGCCCATCATGTATATCATGGACAGTATGGCTAGAGAGGAACCAGAGATGTCATGAAGGAAAGCAGAGCAACATACACAACATACACAGATTTAAGCTTAATTGTTTAGCTCTATATTATTTGGTGTAAACAAGTAGTCTTAGATAGCTCAGAAGTAATCAGCACAACGACTGGCTGTAAATTGGTAGGTATAGGATCCTATGTAATTACAACACTTATCGGAGGGGAACTACACTTACGAGGTGAGCAACTAGTCCTGTATTAACAACTTAATCGTACAATACCTTTCCCTTCTAACTTCTAAGACTGATCTGCAAATGGCTTACATGTACTCTCACATTTTGAATATATAATATGACAGAGACAAGTATAAGAGAATGTTACAGCAAGAAGTGCGACAGATGTTGGCTTCTTGTGAATCAGATTTAAGTTCCTGTTTTAACCAAAACATATAACTTCATGCTCAGGGTTAAGTTCTTTGATGAAATGTTGCAAAAAGTGCAATGCAATTTCTGGTAAATGGCAAGTTTTTCAAGTTCCATAGTCTGGTTGTGTGATCAAAATCTAAACAAAGATCGTAAATTACCTGGTAAATGATCCTGAAGCTTGAGAATGAATGTTTCAGATCCAAACCAGTTCCGAATTTGGTCAGCATGGTTGTGTAACAACTGGTAACTAATTTCAGACATGACCTGCAAAAGCATGGTCAAAACACTCAAGGACAAATGACCAGGCATGAGTGGCACATCGTGAACAGTCTTAATATTGTTATTTCCTGCTACCTTTCTTGTAGACTCACTCGTGGCAAAGAACTTTTTTCCTTGTAAAATGGAGGAGCCATGGCTTCTTTTACTCATCTTCTTCATTATAAGCTTATCAGTTTTACCTCGATTTCCAGCATCAATCCATTTATGTGAGTCCCCATCCACTCTAGAGGAGAGCATAGCTCATGGTATCAAATAATTCTTAAGATTCTCTTCACCATGAGAATACATATGTGTCACATCATTTCCATCATAATAGAATTCAGAAGGACCTGAACCAAAAACATCCATGGATCATGCCCCCCTATACTGGCTATATCCTTTCTAGAAAGAGAATAAAAATAGAGATCAAACTTTGCAGGATTTGGGAACAAGCAGTCCTCTTTTCCCACATTATTTGTGGCAGGGAACAAGAGACTATGTTCCATGTTTCCAAAATTATACGTGAAAACTAGTTCATGTTCAACAGAAGTTTCAATCTCAGTTTCAGCGATGTAAGGATTAACATCTTGAAACCTGGTCCCGAGCAAAGGATCTGATGGCAGAGGAGACGGTTCTGGCTGTACTGACTCAAGACAACTTAAAGAGAAGGGGGATACCATTATGTTCTAGATGTTTCTTTTGTGGGGGAAATGCCGAGACTGTGAACCATCTCTTTCTACACTACAATCACTGGCCTACTATGGAGGTTATTCCTGAATCATAAAGGTATGTCATGGACCATGCCTACCAAGATCACAGAAGCAATCCAGTATTGGGAGGAAGCAGGAAAGCAATCCAAGAATAGAGATAGATGGAGAATTGTCCCAGCTAGTATATGGTGGGCAATATGGAAGGAAAGGAACTCTAGAGCTTTTGATAGTGTAGAGAATAGTATGCAAAAAGTCAAATCAAAATTGTCTTATGCTACTATGTTTTTGGTGTAATCAATTATACTCAAATGATACTATCTTCATAACTGATGTACTAGACTCAATTTAGTAAAAGATAGTAGGATTTGAAGTACATGTTGTAAATATTGACCAGTACAGTTTTAGTACTGACTTTTCAGGAATAGACGAGGTTACCAATTTCAAAAATGGAAGGTCAGAAACACAGTTTTTAGTCTGTTAAACTAAATCGATAAATTGATCGTCTTCATCCAGAATCTCCGTGGTTAAATGAAGATTTTTACTCTGAATATCCTGACAAAACTTCTGACCTCTGCGATGCCTTGCTCTGAATTTTTCTCTGGGAGAACTTCTCAAAATATTTTATGATAATATGGAACTCTTCTCTTGAAGATACCATCAAATGCAGTTCCAACACATATATTTCCTGAAATGCCATTTTCCACTCACTTCAAAACACAACGATGTCTGCTTCAACTCTTCACCAACGAAAGTAAATAAATAGATTAGTAACATCAGGAATCAATCATTCAATTATGCTTCACTCCAAAAATTAGTTGGCCTGCTGTATTGATCCAACACATATTTCAGTAGAATATGACCAATTTTAGTAGCCACGTCTAAATTTGTTTTCATTATTTTTTGAACAGCATGGTA
Source organism: Solanum lycopersicoides (assembly GCA_022817965.1). Classification (NCBI taxonomy): domain Eukaryota; kingdom Viridiplantae; phylum Streptophyta; class Magnoliopsida; order Solanales; family Solanaceae; genus Solanum; species Solanum lycopersicoides. The sequence continues at coordinate 73,215,346 of CM040619.1, read as the reverse complement.
TGATACCAGACAAGTCTTCAACACCATCAACTTTGGGAAATCAGAATCAGACCATAGCTAATCAGATGCGGACATTCGACTAACTTCACTCTTTCAAACAGGGAACAATCTGCATAAGCTAAATGTACAAAATTATTCAACTGATGAAACTTTTCACTCTAAAACCAAATTGCTCCAAGAATATATCTCATGTTAAAAAAAAGGAGTATATTTGCAATACACTTGGCTGACACTGAAAATCATCATCAGCAACGATTATTGATAGCAAGTGGAGTCTTTGCCACAAGTAACAGCCCGGTAGAGAGGGAGTTCAAGTAGTTACAAATTATGTGATAATATCAGCACACAGCTAATGAAATCTTTTTCGCTAAGAAGACCAAAGAAAACGGAGAGTTCTAAGGTGATGCTGCTGTTTTCCATTCTGTGGGGGTGGCAACAACAGCTAACACTTTTTTTTCTAGCTACCTGCACTGCAGGGATAATTTCTTTCCGCAATTACTCATCCTTTGACCATTACTAATACAAGGGGATCAAATGCAAGGAAATGTTCGCTGTAAAATGCATATAAGCTTAACTTTCTAGAATTTCAGAAAATTGTCTTGTTTATATATTTTCCCTATAATAATAAACTGGACACCGTATTTTTGGAAGAAGAACGAACTCCACTTATTCTTGCAAAAGAAGAACTAACTTCTGGTAAAATTTTTTATTATTAACAAGATATCTGGTGGACAAATGGTTCAACAAGACTTATGCTCAAGCTTCGGTCTGTCACGACATCCAACTGTGACTTTTCAAGTTCAAGTCAAAATCAAGCCCTCTTAAGTAGTAAAGTATACTAAATGTAACTGGTTCTTTAGACGCACATAGAGGCTCAGATTTGTGTTAAGATAAGACAAAAGAGAAGCCAACCACACCATGGATGCAACACACAGTTGCATGTGTGAGTTATACGTCTCAATTACAGGCCATACCGGGTTTCCCCGCCAAGATATGGGTTAGGTAATCTCAATGCCCGAATTCAGTTAGCCCAGGAATCATCACTGCCTCTTTAATAAGTTTCAGTCATGTTGTTGTATAGTTGTGTATTTCCTTATGAGCATACGTTTAAGAGTGCAAAAATGCAAAGAAACCCAGAAACTCAAATGTACTCTCTCTGTCTCTTTCTTTTTTAAAGGCTGTTGGTTTGTTTTAAGAAATGCAGAATCATAGGCAAGGCATATAGAGAGAAGGGTAACCACCCTTGATAGAAATACCAAACTCTCTGCTACCTCATTCTTGAATTTTTAGGCTAACCTAATGAAAGGGAATTCACAAGACTTGAAGCGTCTTTCAACCAAATCTTTCTCCTGAAGCTCAGATTTGTTGTAAAACCAGGTGAAACGAGAAAAAGCAACCGCCATGGCTGAAGACCTTAGATGCCTCACCGAATTGCCTTGCCAAGATAAGGGTAGCTCCAATGCCCCTGACCTAACTCTATACAACTTCATTTGTTATCACCACAGCCTTACCCTATAATTAAAAGCTAGCATTGGTAGCCAATTCCATCAAATGGTCAGAACCATAGCTTTTATTCTGTTAGCCAATTCCTTGAGATGGTCGTCTTCATCCAGAATGTCCTTGGTTCATGAAGATTTTTTCTCGGGATCTCCTGACGAAAATTTTGACCTCTGCGATGCCCTTATCTGAATTTTGCACTGGAAGAAGTTCCAAAATATATTTCCTTGCTTCTAGGAGAAGCTTAATTTAAGACCTGGTTAACATCATTAGCTACTTCAAACTCAACACTACAATCATCTTCAAGGTGATTCTATTTAGTTCTGTAGTTACTTTTTTCAAATTTAATATCTTCATCACTATCAAAAGATGATCCATCGTGGATCAGGCTTCGGTGCAAAGAACAGTTCCACAAAAAATGGTTTCCTTCTCTCATGCATCACATTTGAATTGTCATCAACTTCAAGAGACTCCCTAAATGACTCATCATCCCATCCTGAAACCGACAGGCAGTCTGATTTATAACTTGATCTAGCTGAAACACTGAATTTGTTGTCCAGGAAATCATCTTATGTAGGTAAAACATATTAAATGATGAAAGGGGTTACGAAATTTTCTGGATTTCCTGTTCACACCGAACACGCAATGAGCTAGAACAATTGACCAATTGATGGAAAAGATATTGCCCATTCTGCATAGTAAAGAGGTAAATTTGACCCTTTTCCCCTTTTTTTCATTTTAACAAATTGAGGCTCAGATTTGTGTGATGATAAGGCCAGAGAAAAGCCAACCATGCCTTGGCTGCCAACACAATTGCATGTGTGAGTTATGTGTCTCAATTACACGCCATGCCGGGTTGCCACGCCAAGATACGGGTTAGGTAATCTCAATGCCTGAATTTAGCAAGCCCAGAAATCACCACTGCCTCTTTAATAATTTTTGTAGTCATGTTGTTGTTGTTATTGTAGTATAGTTGTGTGTATTGCCTTGTGAGCATACATTTAAGAGTGCAAAAATGGAAAGAAACTCAAGTGTACTCGCTCTGTTTCTTTTTTTTTAAGGGCTGTTGGTTTGTTTTAATAAATGGAGAATCACAGGCAAAGCAAAGAGAGAAGGGCAAACGCAAGTGTACTCTCTCTGTCTCTTTCTTTTTTAAGGGCTGTTGGTTTGTTTTTAAAAATGGAGAATCATAGGCAAAGCATATAGAGAGAAGGGTAACCACCCTTGACAGAAATCCCATACTCAATGCTGCCTCATTCATGAATTTTTTAGGCTGACCTAACAAAAGGGAATTCACAAGACTTCAAACGTCTTTCGGCCAATTCTTTCTTCTGAGGCTCAGATTTGCAATAAAACCAGGCAAAAGGAGACGAAGCAACCGCCACGGCTGCAGACCTCGGTTGCAAAATGGAGATGCTTTATCGGTTTGCCTTGCCAAGATAATGGTAGCTCCAATGCCTGACACAACACTATACAACTTCATTTGTCATCATCACAGCCTTATCCTATAATTAATTAAAAGCTAGCATTGGTAGATAGACCTTACCCTGGTCCTTTATGGGGTACTAGAGAAGTTGTTTCCAATAGACCTTAAAAGCTAGCATTGCCAAAATCTCTTTTTTTTTTCCTTTTTCATTGGCTAAGGAATTATATGTCCTTGTTTAAATATGGGACATTACACCATGCAACTTGGGCTCTTATTCAGGTCAGAAACAAATGGAAGGAATGGTTTACCTTCTTTTTACTCCCCATCACATGTAATTGTGCACTCCCCCTTGAGCTTGTAATTTGCTATTCCAAATGTTAACAAGTTTCATTTTCACACTTGGCCTGGGGAGAGAAACATCAGATCATCTGAGTTACTAACATATTGTTATTTAGATAATATCAGAAAGATACCTTACCCTCCCAAGAAATTTGATAACATTACCTTTCATCAAAGGATACACAATAACCCCAACTTGGGGTGGAAGATTGATCACATTGGTGGGATGACAGCTGTGGAAGATCCAGAAATCTTATGCAGTCTCCTTACTGCTCTAGTTTCTCCCTGATAGAAAAGAACATTAATTAGTTGCACACGTTTTCTGTCATCGTTGATTATTAACACAAACAAGAACTCAAGGACAAATTACCTGGTATGAGTGGCATATTGCCGTTATCATCCAGCCTTTCTTGAAGGCTCACTCGTGGCAAGGAACTTCTTCTTGGTAAAAAGGGAGGAGCTGAATTACACTTCTACTCTTCTTCTTCCTTATAAAGCTCATCTGTTTTAGCTCTATTTCCAGCCCAATCTATTTATGCGAGTCCCCATGCACCCAAGAGGACAGCATAGCTTGTGGTATCAAATAATTCTTAAGACTTTCATGTCTACAATCATCAAATCCAAGGTACAAACACTTGCCACCCTGTAAAAAATGGCAAAAACAAAGACCAAGTTATTAATTTTTCACCTATCCTATTGGATACTACCAGTCATATCTTAAAAGAACTTCACCTTCAAAACCTTGAGATATCCATTTTGCATCCATGAGTTTTAGTAACAATTTCCAACAAACAATTGTCAGAAATAGAGCTCAGAGCCTCAAAACTTGTGAGGAAGCATGAATACTCTACTAGCTAACAAATCTAATTTAATTCTGGGAAAGCATGCAATAACAAGGAAATAGTTCGAAGTTAGAAGAAACACCATGAAATGGAAATTTAATTCAAAAATCTCATACCCGCCTGAAGTGTCGTGCCAAGCAACAGTTTTTTAGCTCAAGACAAAAGAGGAAGCTCACGTGTAATTTCACAAAAAGGGTGGTTTGGTGAGGGGGGAAAGGAAACAGAACATTGCGAAGCCAAAACACGAATCAACTCAAAAGCATTGACATTTGTCATGGCTGCAAGCATCAATTAAGCCTTATGAGACAAAGAAGAAGCACCATGCTTTCTCCTAAAAATCATATACCCACCTGAGGTTCCATGCAAAGCAACAATTTACAACTCGACAAAAAAAAGTTAAATTGCTATTTTGAGTCATACCAGAGAAAGTAATAAGAACAAGAAAAGTAGAAAGTCATGTAGTTTTACCAAAAGGGTGATTTCTTGACCAAAAACTGAACATTGTGGTTCCAAAATACGATAAGCTCAAAAGTTGTGAAACCCAGTATGGCTGCAAGCATCAGTTTGCCTATGAGAACGAGAAGAAGCACCATAAAATGGACCTTTTCCCAAAATCTCATAGATCCACCTGAAGTAGCGTGCCAAGCAACAGTTCTTTAGATCACAATATGTTTGATAGAACATAAACGGATGAAAACATCAAAATCTCCGTTGTGTATAAAACAAAGCAGAGTGAGTAATAAGAATATGAAAAGAGGAAGTGCATGTGCAATATCACAAAAAGAGTGGTTCGGTGAAGGGTGTGAAAGAAACTGAACTTTGCCAAGTAAAAACACAGATCAACACAAAAGCATTGAAATCCGTCGTGGCTGCAAACAACAGTTAGCCTGCCTTAGGAGACAGAGAAGAAACACCATGAAATGGAATCAGACCCACCTAAGGTGTCGTACCCAGCAACAGTTAAATCAGCTCAAGAGAAAACAGGTTTTATTGAACTTCCACACCACATCCTCATCGTTTATAAAACAAAGGATAGAGAGTAATGATGAGTAAGAAAAGAGGAAGCTTATGTGTAAAAGAAACTGAACCTTGTCAAGCCAAAACAAGAATCAGCTCAAAAGCTTTGAAATCTATCATGGATGCAAGAATCAGTTAGCCTTATGAGACAGAGAAGACGCACAATGAAATGGAGCTTTCTTCTAAATCTCATATACCCACCTGAGTTGGCATGCCAAGCAATAGTTTTCAACTTGAGAAAAACATGTTAAATTGCTTTGTTGAGTGATTGCTAGAGAGTAATAAGAACAAGAAAAATACAAGGTCGTGTGGTTTTACCAAAAACGGGATTTAGTGACAAAAAGTTGAACTTTGTGGTGCCAAAACATAATTAGCTCTAAGGCTGTAAAACCCAGCATGGCTGCAAGCATCGGTTTCCCTATAAGACACAGAAGAAGGACCATATAATGAAACTTTTCCCAAAATTTCATAGACGCACCTGAAGTGCCACGCCTAGCAACAGTTCTTTAGCGCGACAGGCAACATGTTTGATTGAACATCAACGGATGGAAACATCCAAATCTTCATTGTATAAAAAACGAAGCAGAGTGAGTGATAAGAATAAGAAATGAGGGAGTCGATGTGTGATATCACGAAAAGGGTGGTTCTGTGAGGGGTGGGAAAAACACTAAATATTGCCAAGCAAAAACATGAATCAGCTCAAAAGCACTGCAATCGATTGTGACTGCAAACAGCAGTTAGCCTTATGAGACAGAGAAGAAACACCATGAAATGGGAACTTAATTCAAAAATCACATAGACACCTGAGGTGCCGTGCCAAACAACAGTTTAATCAGCTCAATAGAAAATAAATTTTACTGAACTTCCACGAAAGAGAAAACTTCCACATACTCATCGTTTATAAAACGCAGGAGAGAGAGTAATTTGATAAGAAAGGAGGAAGCACATGTGTTTTACTGAACTTCCACGAAAGAGAAAACTTCAGTAAAAGGTAGTTTGGGTGTGGGGGGGGGGGGGGGGCATTTGCCAAGACCAAACACGAAACAGCCCAAAAGATTTCAAATTTTTCATGCTGCAAGCATCAGTTAGCTGAGACAGAGAAGACGTACACGAAATGGAAATTTCTCCGAAACCTCATATACCCACCTGAGGTGCCATGCCAAGCAACAGTTTTCAACTAGACGAAAACATCTTTTTTGAGTTATACAAAAGAGCGTAATAAGAACAAGAAAAGTAGAAGGTCGTGTAGTTTCACGAGTTTAGTGACAAAAATATTGAACTTAGTGGTGCCTAAACATGATAAGCTCAAAAGCTGTGAAGCCCCATCAGTTTGCCTATGAGACAGAGTAGGAGGATCATAAAAATGAAACTTTTCCCAAAATCTCATAGACCCACCTGAGGTGTCTTGCCAGTACTCGACAGGCAATATGTTTGATTGAACATCAATGGATAAAAACATCCAAACCTTCATAGTGTATAAAACGGAGCATAGTGAGTAATGCAGTGCATGTGTCATATCACAAAAAGGGTGGTTCGGTGAGGGGTTGAAAAGAAACTGAACTTTGACAAGTAAAAACATGAAGCATCTCAAAAGCATTGAAATCCATCGTGGCTGCAAACAACAGTTAGCCTTGTGAGAAAAACAAGAAACACCATGAATGGGAAATTAAATTCAAAAATCACATAGAACCATCTGAGGTGTCGTGCCAAGCAACAGTTCAATCAGCTCAAGGCAAAACTAGTTTTATTGAACTTCCACAGAAAACAAAACCTCCACATCCTCATCGTTTATAACACAGAAGAGAGAGAGAGTAATAAGAAAAAAGAAAAGAGAAAACTCGTGTGTAATTTCACGAAAAGGGTGGCTCAGTGAAGGGGGAAAAGAAACTAAACTTTACAAAGCCAAAACACAAATCAGCTCAAAAGCTTTGAAATTTGTCATGGCTACAAGAATCAGTTAGCCTTATGAGACAAAGAAGACACACCATGCAATGGAACTTTCTCCTAAAACGCATAGACCCACCTGAAGTGCAATGCCAAGCAACAGTTCTCAACTCGAGAAAAAAAATGTTAAATTGTTTTTTTAAGTTATACCAGAGAGAGTAATAAGAACAAGAAAAGTAGAAAGACGTGTAGTCAAGATTAAAAAAATTGAACTTTGTAGTACCAAAACACGATAAGCTCAAAAGCTGTGAAATCCAGCATGGCTGCATGCATCAGTTTGCCAATGAGACAAAGAAGAAGGACCATAAAATGGAACTTTTCCCAAAATCTCTTAGACCCACATGAAGTGCCATGCCATGCAACGGTTCTTTAGCTTGACAGGCAACATGTTTGATTGAACATCAACTGATGAAAACATCCAAATCTTCATTGTGTATAAAACGAAGCAAAGTGAGTGATAAGAATACAAAAAGAGAAAGTGCATGTGCAATATCACAAAAAGAGAGGTCCAGTGAGGGGTGTGAAAGACACTGAACTTTGCCAAGTAAAAACACAAATAAGCTCAAAAGCATTGAAATCCATTGTGGTTGCAAACAACATTTAGCCTTATGAGACATAGAAGAAACACCATTAAATGGAAATTAAATTCAAAAATCTCATGGACCCACTTGAGGAGTCGTGCCAAGCAACAGTTTAATTAGCTCAAGAGAAAACAAGTTTAAGTGAACTTCCACGGAAGACAAACCTCCACATCTTCATCGTTTATAAAATAGAGGAGAGAGGGTAATAGAAAAAGAGAAGAGGAAGCTCATGTGTGATTTCACGAAAAGGGTGGTTCGGTGAGGGGGGAAAAGAAACTAAACTTTACAAAGCTAAAACACGAATCAGCTCAAAAGCTTTAAAATCTGTCATGGCTGCAAGCATCAGTTAGCCTTATGAGACAAAGAAGACGCACCATGAAGTGGAACTTTCTCCTAAATCTCATATACCCACCCACCTGAGGTGCCATGCAAGCAACAGTTCTCAACTCGAGAAAAAAAAATGTAAAATTGCCTTTTTAAGTTATACTAGAGAGAGTAATAAGAACAAGAAAAGTAGAAAGACGTGCAGCCAAGATAAAAAAATTGAACTTTGTAGTACCAAAACACGATAAGCACAAAAGCTGTGAAACCCAGCATGGCTGCATGAATCAGTTTGCCTATGAGACAAAGAAGGAGGACCATATAATGGAACTTTTCCCAAAATCTCTTAGACCCACATGAAGTGCCATGCCAAGCAACGGTTCTTTAGCTTGACAGGCAACATGTTTGATTGAACATCAACGGATGAAAATATCCAAATCTTCATTGTGTATAAAACTAAGCAAAGTGAGTGATAAGAATACAAAAAGGGAAAGTGCATGTGCAATAACACAAAAAGAGAGGTCCAGTGAGGGGTGTGAAAGAAACTGAACTTTGTCAAGTAAAAACACAAATCAGCTCAAAAGCATTGAAATCCATTGTGGCTGCAAACATCAGTTAGCCTTATGAGACATAGAAGAAACACCATGAAATGGAAATTAAGTTCAACAATCTCATAGACCCACCTCAGGTGCCGTGCCAAGCAACAGTTAATCAGCTCAACTCAAGAGAAAACAAGTTTTATGGTACTTCAGCAGAAGACAAAACCTCCACATCCTCATCGTTTATAAAACATGGAGAGAGAGTAATAAGAAAAAGAAAAAAGGAAGCTCATGTGTATTTTCACAAAAAGGGTGGTTCGGTGTGTGTGTGGGGGGGGATAAACTTTAAAAAGCCAAAACACGAATAAGCTAAAAAACTTTGAAATCTATCATGGCTGCAAGCATCAGTTAGCCGTATGAGACAAAGAAGAAGCACCATAAATGGAACTTTCTCCTAAATCTCATATACCCACCTGAGGTGCCATGCCAAGCAACAGTTCTCAACTCGAGAAAAACAATTTAATTGCTTTATTAAGTTACACCAGAGAGAGTAATAAGAACAAGAAAAGTAGAAAGTTGTGTATAGTGACAAAAAAATTGAACATTGTGGTGCCAAAACACAATAAGCAAAAAAGCTATGAAACCCAGCGTGGCTGCAAGCATCAGTTTGCCTATGAGACAGAGAAGAAGGACCATAAAATGGAACTTTTCCCAAAATCTCCTAGACCCACCTGAAGTGTCATGCCAAGCAACGGTTCTTTAGCTCGAAAGGCAACAGGTTTGATTGAACATCAACGGATGAACATATCCAAATCTACATGGTGTATAAAACGAAGCAGAGTGAGTAATAAAAAATCCAAAAAGAGGAAGTGCCTGTGCAATATCATAAAAAGAAAGGTTCAAAGAAACTGAACTTTGCCGAGTAAAAGCACGAATCAGCTCAAAAGCATTGAAATCCATTGTGGCTACAAACAACAGTTAGCCTTATGAGACATAGAAGAAACACCATGAAATGGAAATTAAATTCAAAAATCTCATAGACCCACCTGAGGTGTCGTGCCAAGCAACAGTTTAATTAGCTCAAGAGAAAACAAGTTTAAATGAACTTCCACGGAAGACAAAACCTCCACATCTCATCGTTTATAAAATAGAGGAGAGAGGGTAATAGAAAAAGAGAAGAGGAAGCTCATGTGTGATTTCACGAAAAGGGTGGTTCGGTGAGGGGGGAAAAGTAACTATACTTTACAAAGCCAAAACACGAATCAGCTCAAAAGCTTTGAAATCTGTCATGGCTGCAAGCATCAGTTCGCCTTATGAGACAAAGAAGACGCACCATGAAATGGAACTTTGTCCTAAATATCATATACCCACCTGAGGTGCCATGCCAAGCAACAGTTCTCAACTCGAGAAAAAACATGTTAAATTGTTTAATAAGTTATACCAGAGAGAACAATAAAAACAAGAAAAGTAGAAAGCCGTGTAGTAGTGAAAAAAAATTGAACTTTGTGGTGCAAAAACACGATAAGCTCTGTGAAACCCAGCATGGCTGCAAGCATCAGTTTGCCTATGAGACAGAGAAGAAGGACCATAAAATGGAACTTCTCCCTAAATCTCTTAGACCCACCTGAAGTGCCATGCTAAGCAACGGTTCTTTAGCTCGACAAGCAACATGTTGGATTGAACATCAACGGATGAAAACATCCGTCGGTTCGGTGATCTTTCATAGCTCAAGCATCAGGTTAGCTTAGGAATTAGAGAAGACACGCCAAGAAAAGTGGAACTTTTTCCTAAATCTCATGGTATCAGTTTTCAGATATAGCATACCCTTTGTGGAAGCAACACACAAGTTAGCAGGTGCAATTAGTCTTAACGATTAAAACTGCATCGAATCATGACTTGCCATCATTAGTCACTTCATTATGATGTTTTCAGCAGCCAACCTCTCTACTGAACCTCAAAACATTAACAAACTCAGAAAAAATGAAATGTATAATTCCCATTCTCCAACAGGACACTATTTTCAACTTTTAAGAAACAATCAAAGTCGAAAAATTCTAGACCAGGTAAAGCAAAATAGCTAATCAGGAAACAATCCATCAATTATGCTTCACCCCCAAAATCATTTAACAACGTAACTTCAAAAAGCATAAATTATTTAAAAAGAGAATTCCAAGAAAATTAAACAACAGAGAGTTCTCAAACTTCCCTTCTTTCTTTTTTTAATGGGAAGAGCAGTAATATTACTGACCGAACTGCGCTCCAAATAGCCTCACACTTTCGCTTAATTCTCGAAATATGCATTTAAGAATACCAATTTTACTTCAAAAAGACAAGAATTCCTTCGATTTACTTAAAATATGTATCTAAGAATACCAATTTTACTTCAAAAGGCAACAATTTCCTCAATCAAGTTTTTTTATTTTTTCTTCAAAGAAAACCATTGCTTCAAAAAGACAATGGGCAGATTGATCGGTGACGGAAATTGATTTTAGGGTCTATGGGTTTTGGTCGGACATAGTCGCCGGAGAGTTAGCTTCTGTAAATTGACGACTTCTAATTAACGCAGTGCGTCATTTTATAGTTATTGAACCGTGTGGCTTCTAACCTACGCAGTGTTTTTTTTACGCGGGTGAAAAACAAAAATAATAAACGCGGAAAAAGATAAAAAAAATTACTTACTCTAAAATATACTTCCTCCGTTTAAAAAAAAAAGTCTCTACTTTCTTTTTATTTTATTTTATTTTAAAAAAATGATCTCTTTCTCTATTTCTTTTTTAGTTTATTTAAAAAAGAATGACTCATTTCTCTTTTTAGCAACACTTTAACTTTAACTTTCCACGTGACATGTTTAAGACCAGAAGATTAAATGGCATTTTGGTACATTTGATATAATTTTAATTTCGAACCACAAGATTAAAAAGTCTCCTTTCTTTTCTTAAACGCTGTTCCAAGTTAAATTAGATCATTCTTTTTTAAACGCAGAGAAAATTATTTTTAATAATTTTTTATCCTAAAATAACTTTTTTGGAACTGGGTTGAAGGTGTCTGGGGTAGGGATGAGGGAGGGGGTGGCAATTTTTTTTCTTTAAAAAAATTAATTCTATTTTTAATTTTTCTATAAAATAAACAACGTTTTTAATTATTATGTTTTGTGGGAGGGGGGTGGGGGTGTAGGTGTTGCCAAATTATTTTTTTTCAAAAAAAAATTCAAATTTTAGGTTTAAGACTTAGAGTTTTAGGGTAAAAAAAAATTTAAAACTATATTTGATCAAATTCATATTTTATTTGGATGGATTGTAATCCAAACTATTTTTGCTCAATCCATATTCAATCATTCAAATCCGATCCAAACAAATCATTTGTCACCCCTAATTCAAAGTCTTCCTAGAGCTAATAGGGTGAAATGAGATCGTTAAGCCATCAACAATAACGTCTCCTGAAAAATTTCACAACAAATATATGTAGATATCCTAAATTGATCTATCATTTCCGTTAGTCCCCAGCCATCAACAATACAATATCCTTAAAATTTCACAATTAATATATATATTATAATATGTCATTCTAAATTGCTCTTTCATTCCCGTTAGTCATTTAGTAAATTTATTGGAAAAATGCACAAGTACCTCCTCAACATACGCCCGAAATCCCAAAAACACACTTATACTATACTAAGGTCCTATTACCCCCTGAACTTATTTTATAAGTAATTTTCTATCCCTTTTCGGCCTACGTGGCACTAGCTTGAAAAAAAGTCAATCAGCGTTGGGCTCACAAGATAGTGTCACGTAGGTCAAAAAGGGATAAAAAATTATTAATAAAATAAGCTCAGGGGGGTAATAGGTTGCATTAGTAATGCTTGCATTAGTAGTGCTTGCATTGTTAATACTTGCATTAGTTATGCAAACATTATTTCTTATACATTGTTTGGTTTGATGTATTAGAAATAAAAAATCTTGCATAATTTCTATTTGAAAATATATGTTTACAAAAATACCTTTCACACTTTATTTATTTTTACACTTTTTTGCAAGTTGCAACAAAGTTCTTTGCTAAAACATCATTAACTCCTCTTCTTTTTCTTTTTATTTTTTCAAAAATAATATTAAATAGTTGTACTATTTGAGTCAAAATATTTTTATGAAAAGTTGGAAAAGAATTTTTTTTATCAAATTTATCGCCACAATAGTAAAATTTTTATTAAATTATATTGAAATTAGATTATTATTTTTCTACAAAAAATATATTTAAGAGGCCATAAAATCTATTAAAACACCAACAAACTAAAAGACGTAGAAAAATAAATGAAAATAAAAACACATGGCAACAACGAAAATTAAAAGAAAAGAAAATGTTAGAAAATATTTCAAAAAAGCTTTGAGGATAGTTTTGTAATTATTTAATCTAATACAAGTTTTGAATATAATGCATTTGTCACCCTAATTCAAAGTCTTCCTAGAGCTAATAAGGTGAAATGAGGTCGTTAAGCCATCAACAATACAATCTCCTGAAAAATTTCACAACAAATATATGTAGATATCCTAAATTGATCTATCATTTCCGTTAGTCTCCGGCCATCAACAATACAATATGCTTAAAAAATTTCACAATAAATATATATATATTATAATATGTCATTTGAAATTAGTCTTTCATTTTCGTTAGTCATTTAGTAAATTTATTACCATTATAACTAGGCAATATACAATATGTGTGAAAAAAAACATCTAAACTATTCATTTTTTTGAGTTTCATACATAAATTATTTAGAGTATGAGTTTCATATATAAACTATCATTTATTAGTTTGAGAAACACACCTCAGTGGTGCGTGTAATGTGCTCACAAACCAAATAATCATCATATTTCCTCTTTAGGTCAACCAACACAAGAGGAAATATGTGTTTTGGAAGAGCAACAATAGTGATTAACAAGAATTAGACGAAAAGAAGCAAGTCCAATAGAGGCAGGCACCAAACAGTTCTGCTAATTTTTTGACAAAAATGTTGCAGGGCATGTTAAAAAAGAAGTTTGACAAAATCGCAGCAATTTTAAGGAAAAAAAAAATATTTTGGAGGAAATCGCTGCTGGTGCAGCAATTTTTGTGTTTTTTTTTAAAAAAAAAATTAACGGCGTCAATTTTGTCGAAAGGAAATCGCTCCTTTGGCGATTTTGCCCTTTTGATTAAAAAAGAATATTAATATAACCTTTTAAAATTTTTGATAATTTTTTTCCCTTTTGACTTCGAATTCCATAACTTCCTTTCTCATCAGCAATCAATAGATTCAAGCTGAATAGTTAAACACACTTGTCTTTGCAAACAGAGGTAATCTGTGAAGGCTGTATTTGTCCCCGTGAATGCGGGCGGTTTTTGTCCATCACTCGATGGCCTGTCAGCACTTTTTGAAGAACAAAAAGGGGAAGTTTCAAAGCTGAAACATTTAAACCGAAAGACGCGTAACTTTTGAATAGGGATACAGAGGTTGTTACCAATAGACGCTCGCAAGTAAAGCATAACAACAATAAGGAGTATTTTGAAACTGTATATTACTTGTGGCCATATACTCGAGAGCAGCATAACAACTCTAGTAGATACATGGCTGTTACGGTCAATCCAAAATCAGAAAGCTTTGCATTGTAATTCTGTCAAACTTCTACAAGACTAAATTTCAGAGTAGTTCCACATGCAACATCAAGCAAAATGTCAGATGATCTGAAATCCCGATATATAACTTTAGCTTTTGAGCTATCGGGAGATTCCATGATAGTGGTTGGAAATAACTACTGCCTGTTCAAGATGTACCAAAGGTTAACAATAGTAATGGATGTCTTCAGATCTGATGCAGATTGATTTGAAGTTAATGGGTTCCTATAACGAATTAAGTTCACAGTAAAATCTTTATAGATATTTAGTAGATTTCTTATACATGATTTAGAGAAGCAATCGGGTTCCCGTGAATCCACATATCATACTGTGGATCCATCCCTGCCTCAAATACAAAATTATGGTTTTAGACGAACTATACTTCTGATTAGATGATTTTCCAAACTTCCTCTCAACATGAATTTGTACAGCAGAAGTCCGTGTTCATCTTCTAAGCAATATCCGATTAGGATGAGATAGTTGGCTCAGGTAAGTGATTTCTGCCTGTAGTTAAAGTTTACCGAGAAAACAGTTAATCAACTTATCAAGATCAAGAACTAATGGAAACACGATCAGCTAACTACATTACAGCAAAGTGATCTAATCTTTAACAATTCCAATGTCTTTAATATAACTCTTGATAATTTAAGCTAGAATTGCGATTGTAAATCAAAGATGCAACAGATCCATTACTCAATTAATCTGCAGCTCTTCAACATAGGATGAATCAATTGTCTATTAATATAACAACCCTTGTGAAATCATACAAGTTCTTAATGCTCCAAATAGCCTCAGACATTCGCTTAATGCTCCCCATTTCACTGAAAAGGTAAAAACAAATTCTTGAACATCCTTAACACACGCTGCATGAATAACAACATACTTTTTAAAAAAATATTACTTGAATTTCTTTTATATATGCAATGCCAATATATTCTTGAAAACTATAGTTTCTTTTATTTCCTAAAAATATGCAATTAAGAATACCAATGTAACTTCAAAAAGCCAACAAGTTCTTGAATTTTTAAGAGAATGCACACAAGAATTCTAAGAAAATCTGACCATATCGAGTTCTCAAATTTTCCTTCTCATCTAGAAACTGAATCTCCTGACAAAATTTGACCTCTGCAATGCCTTGCTCTGAGTTTTGCACCTGGAGAAGTTTCTAAAAATTTATTTCCTTGCCTCTAGGGAGAGATTTAAGACATGGTTAACATCATCAGCTACTTCAAATTCAACACTATTATCACGATTTTATTTATTTCTGTAGTTACTTTTTTCAAACTTAATATCTTCATCACTATCAAAAGATGAGCCATCATATATCAAGCTTCTGTGCAAACAACAGCTCTGCATAAATGGACCCTTCTCTCAAGCATCACATTCGAACTGTCATCAAGTTCATGTGACTCCTTAAATGTAGTCCTCCCTTTTATTTTAGGGAGGCAGTTGGGGGTTTACAGCCTACAGGGAAGGGAGTATGAAGTAGACAAAGTCACATTTACGAAGAGCAATAAATACATTGAATCCTAAAGAAGGAAGAATAATGTAGTGCGTGGAAAGACAGATTGTTCAAGGGGAAAAGAACATAGTTGGAAGTAGTTCCATGGAAATTGAACCCTGGGAAGGAGAAGAAACACAGGAGATTAACACTACGCAGATGACGTATTACAATAAAATAGAGCCATTACAAGTGGACGAGTCGATCAGTGAGGAAGAAGTGAAGGAGAAAGCGACATTGTGGATACTTTCAAATGTCATGCAGCTTCCAGGGGTGCGAAGACATAGCATATGAACTGATGTTAAGGATTGATCAAAGGAGAGGAATGGAACAAAACAAAAAGGGGAATGAGAAGCAGGTTAATTCAAAAGCTGTAATTCCTAAAGAAATTAGGAATTTAGCTTTCGATATGAAATTCAAAGAAGGGGAGCCAAGAACAAGAGGGAGAATCTCACATGAGGGTTGGTCATGAAGATAAATTTTTTATCTTGGAATGTTAGGGGGTTAAATGGGGAGAGCAAAAGAGCACTTGTAAGAAATTCGCTGACATTCATGTGTGGGTCAAAACTAAGCTAACAAGGAATGACTCAAATCTTTACCAACAAATCTGGAACATCAGATGGTTGGGAGAAGCTATTGCAAGGAGTGGGGGATAGTGGTGCTATGGGACAAAAGAGTTTGGAAGGGGGAAATGGTAGACAGTGGAAATCAGATGCTTACTTGTAGATTTGAGGGCATAGAGCAAGAATCGACATGGCATTTAAGTGCAATTTATGCAGACCGTGATAAGGGAAAAGGAGGGAACTTTGGTGGGAATTAGCAGCCATTAGAAGCCTTTTTGAGGGATTTCAACATCACCAGATATCCAGAGGAGAGAACCAACTGCCAAAGAATCAATGGGGCAATGACCGAATTTTCGAAATGGATCAATGACATGGAGCTTGTAGACCCTCCTTTATTTGGAGGGTCTTACATTTGGAGGAGTGAAAATCATGAGAGTGCTTCCAGAATAGATAGATTCCTCTGCTCTTCACAGTGGGAGGAACAATATCTACACATCAAACAATCAGTGATGCAAAAACTGGAATCAGACCACAACCCCATCATGCTTACATGTGGAGATATGGATTTCAAGAAGTCATATTTTAAATTTGAACATAGTAGTTGGGAGTGGATGGATTCAAAAAGAGGGTAAAAGAATGGTGCGCTTCTTTCAATGTAACTGGGAGCCCAGCATACATCAAACAGGTGGTAACTGGAGACAAAAGAGGGAGGACATCCAGAACCAAATTACTGGATTAGAAAATATATGGAGCAAAGAGCACTCACAGTTGATGAATTACTCCAGAAGGTTCATTTGGCAATGGAGTTTGAGGAGGTGAACAAGTAGGCTGCCTCTACTCCTTAGTGTTGTTCCTTCCCATCGACCTCTCTCCACACATATTTTTGTGACGAGGGAGATAAACTTAGTAATATTGGGAAACTCTATATAAATCCAGTATACAAATAGGAAGGAAACCTATGACAAAATACCCTCTATACCACCTTTATCTTTTTCCCTCTTGTCTCTCTCACTCATTAATTGGCCTAAGATCTAAATTAGATGCTATATATATTGCCAGCCATATAAATTAATAAAACAGCCCTCCTACTAAAATCTCAAGCATGCTTTATATCTCTCTCTTGGACTCAGATTTTAGACAATGCAACAAATCCAGTCTTATTTCAGCATCAGATGCATTGCATTTATTTTTGTTTTTTCTGTAGTTTGAAGATTGAGGATATGTTAAAACTTTGTTGAACTCAATTCTTGTGTGATTATTCCAGACAAGAGAGTTGCAGGATTATTTATGTTAGGGTTGTTTTCATAATTTTGTACCATTTCTAGTTTGGTTTGGTAAAAATTATTGAATAGTTTGTTGTAAAAGTTGACCAAAACGGTAGAGCCATTATTTCCCTCTGCAAAAACTTGATCATCGAGGTGCACGCAAGCTGACATGGACATCACAGTTATCTATAAAAAGACTGTCTGTCTTCAGCTCGGGCTTGATTAGACTCAAGCCAACCTTGAGTTCATCTCCCAATGCACCAAGTTGAGCTAAACCTGACTAATGTTGGGCTTGGCTTAGCTCATTTATACACAATCTAAAGGACAGTAGATTTCTGGGTTTGGGGAGCTCTAGAACCACTCACCCACACTGTGAATGTTCCAAGTTTATAGCATTGCTTGCTTCAACATAAGAACACCACCTAGCATGGATTCTAGACATACTCATCCAAATCGGAGTTATTATTCCAACACAAATGGAAAAAAAGACATCAGGAATAAAGCAAAATATCTTTAAACCACTTTCGGTTCTAAATCATTTTTCTTTCTCCTTTTCTTATGTGGGGGTGGGTGGAGGCAAGAGAGCATCAAGGTAGCTCCAAATTCATAAATCAAAAGTATTAACTTACTCCTGCAAGCCTCGTCAATTCAGGACCCAATTTACTGATGGGGGAACTATTGATGATCCTTCTGTACCAGCAAGCTGTGGCCTTTGGGTAGCAAATACGTTATTCAGAGAACATGACACGACATTAAGCAAGAACTTAAGATAGATTCCATAAGAAAGATTAGAATTAAATAAAGGAGTAAAATATGAGAGCTAGTCAGTATCGATGGACCAACCAGTTGAATCAATTCTAACAGGTCCACATCAGATAGATTAACGCATAAAATACACAACCTATATTATTAAAAAAGACAATCATTTTCTTATGAAAAATGTGCAAGAGAATCTTGTTGGCTAGTGGAGTATTTCCTAAAACATGAATGATGTATGAATAGTTTTACAAATTAAGTTGGAATGATATGATTTGCACATTTAGACGGACATATCATCCTTCAGATAAAGGACTATGAATGTTGAAGAGAATAAGCTATGAAGTGTAGTAAAGGTTTGAAAATGTAGGTGAAAACCTAATGGATATTAACAACTACAATCAATGTTGAAGAGAATAAGCTATTAAAAGCTGGAGATACATTAGTGTCTCCCACATTAATCACGGAAAAGATATTGCCCCTTGTGCATAATAAAGGGGAAAAACCCTTTTCCCTTTTCTCTTTAGAAAATTAAAGCTCAGATTTGTGTTATGATAAGGCCAACAAGAAGCCAATCACGCCATGGATGCATACACAGTTGCATGTGTGAGTTATGCGTCTCAATTACAGGCCATGCCGGGTTGCCCCGCCAAGATACGGGTAGGGTAATCTCAATGCCCGAATTTACTTAGCCCAGAAATCATCACTGCCTCTTTACTAATTTTCATAGTCATGTTGTTGTAGTATAGTTGTGTGTATTGCCAATTCTTTTTCCTGAGGCTCAGATTTGGTATAAAACAAGGCAAAAGGAGACATAGCAACTGCCATGGCTGCAGACCTCAGTCGCAAAACGAAGATGCCTTACCAGGTTGCCTTGCCAAGATAAGGGTAGCTCCAACGCCTGACCCAACACTATACAACTTCATTTGTCATCATCAAAGCCTTACCCTATAATTAAAAGTTAGCATTGGCAGATAGACCTTACCCCGGTCCATTGTGGGGGACTAGAGAAGTTGTTTTCAATAGACCAATCACAGTCCAGAACCTAAATGACTTGTTTGGTGGGGGGAAGGGACCCAGAAACTGTAGTGTACTCTATCTATGTCTCTTTCTTTTTTTTAAGGGCTGTTGGTTTGTTTAGAAAATGGAAGAATCATAGGCAAAGCATAGAGAAGGGCAATCACCCTCTAATAGAAATCCCATTATTCTCTCTGCTGCCTCATTCAGCGCTAATCAAACGAAAAGGGGTTCACAAGTAATTACTAGCAAAATGGAAATGCAAACTAGCATAAGTGCAAAACGTCAAAAAAAATCAGGGCTTACCAGAGAAGGGAGGCAAACACCCCTCAAAAATGGAACTTAAATGACAATGCAGACAAATGACACTTGAAAGGCTTAAACCCTTGAAAATCCTTCCTGTATTCAACAAGATGGAGCACAGAACTGATATAAGCTGTTATTGTTACCTCAGAATGGAATAACTAGCATGAGAAGAAGTGCTTGTCATGCTTTGTTTTAGACAGGCATATATCCTCCAGAGGAAGGAATGTGGATGTCAAAGAGTAGTAAAAGGTTTGAGAAGGCAGGTGAGCAACTAGTCCTGTATTAACAACTCTAATCAGTACTACAATACCTTCCCCTTCGAAGACTGATCTGCAAATTGATTTACATGTACTTTCACATTTTGAATATATAATACGACAGAGACACGTATAAGAGAACTTTACATCAAGAAGTGTGACTGATGTTGACTTCTTGTGAATCAGATTTAAGTTTCTTTTTATATCAAAACATATAACTTCATGCTCAGAAGTTAGGTTTAACTTTGATAAATTGTTGCAAAATTTAGGGCAATGGAATTTCTGGTAAATGGCAATTTTCCGAGTTCCATAGACTCGTTGTGTGATCAAAATCTAAACAAAGATTGTAACTTACCTGGTAAATGATCCTGAAACTTGAGAATGGAAGTTGCAGATCCATCCCAGTTTTGAATTTGGTCAGCATAGTGGTGTAGTAATTGGTAACCAATTTCAGGCATGACCTGCAAAAGCTTGGTCAAAGCAGTAAAGGACAAATCACCAGGCATGAGTGTCACATCGTGAACAGTCTAAATGTTGTTATTTACTGCTGCCTTTCTTGTAGACCACTTGTGGCAAAGAACTTTTTCCTGGTAAAATGGAGGAGCAATGAATTCTTCTACTCATCTTCTTCCTTATAAGCTCATCTGTTTTACCCCGATTTCCAGCATCAACCCATTTATGTGAGTCCCCATCCACTCTAGAGGAGAGCATAACTCGTGGTATCAAATAATTCTTAAGATTCTCTTCACCATGAGAATGCATGTGTCAATTCATCTCAATCCTAACAGAATTCAGAGAGACCTGAACCAAAAACATCCCATGGATCATGTCCCCCATATACTGGCTTATATCATTTCTAGAAAGAGCATATGAGTTGAGATCAAACCTCTTCACCGAAAAAAAATTGAGATGACAGCTGTGGAATAATATCAGAAAGATACCTTAACCCTCCCAAGAAATTTTGTAACATTTACCTTTCATCAAAGAATACACAATCACCACAACTCAGGGTGGAAGATTGATCACATTGGCGGGATGACAGCTATGGAAGCTCGGGCAGAAAGCTTCTGCAGTCTCCTTACAGCTCTAGTTTCAGCACGATGGAAAAGAACATTAATTAGTTGCACACATTTTCTGTCATCATTAATTATTAACACAAACAACCTTCTTTTAGGGAGGTAGGTGGGGATCTAAAGCCTACAGGGAAGGGAATGTGGAGTGGACAAAGCCACAAGTACAAATAACATCAAATAGTGATGTTGCATAAAAATGTCAAGTGCAGTCATTAATAATATGGAATTGCTCTCTTAAACATACCATCAAGTGCAGTTCCAACACAAATATTTCCTGTAATGCAATTTTGAGAACACACTGAATCTGCTTCAACTCTTCAACAATGAGAACATTTTGATGGTAAAAATGCATCTCCAAACATAATTGCACCTAGGCAAATAAATAAAATAAATAGAATGGCAACATCAGGAATCAATCCATCAATTATGATTCACTCCTAGAATTAGTTGGCCTGCTATGTTGATCCCCATTCCTCAGTATCTGTCCACTCTATCCACATCTAAACAATCATTTTCTTATGAAAAACGTACTTAAATCTTGTTAGCCAGTAGAGTATTTCCTAAAATGTGAATAATGTCAGCGATACGGGTGCTGGAATTTGGCTAAAAAATTCCAAAATATAAAATAGAACTATAGAGATATTTTAAATTTTGAAAGATCTTCTTACTCATTTTCCCCAAGACCCCAACTTCTTCATTCAAGGTCTTTGGTTGTTCCCCTAAAATAACAAAATGGAAGGCATTCAAGGCCTTAATTCCACCAACTCTCCGTACAGATCATTGCTACTGTGTACCAGAAGCCAAACACATCCGCTTGAACTCTTAGTTTCTCTCCATTAGGCATAAAACATGAAGCAACATATATTGACCTAGAGGAAAATGCTAAAAAGGAGGCAAAAGGAATATAATATTGAATGTAAGTCATTTACCATGTCTTAAATCTATTTTGTCAGTATCTTTTTTGATATCTCAATTTTCCCACAAAGTTTTCCATGGACTCGGGGTCAAAGTATCCAATGTGGGTTGACCAAATCCCACACGTATCCCCCGGACGCGTGTGATACGCGCACACGTCTCGTACACAGGTGCAACAGCAACAGTGAAGAGTCCATGCAACTTAGGCTCTTATTCAGGCCAGGAACAAATGGAAGGAATGGTTTGCCTTCTTTTTACTCACTGTCACATGTACTTGTGCACTCCCATTGAGCTTTTAATTTGCTATTCCAGATGTGAACAAGTTTCATTTTCACACTTAGCCTGGGGAGAGAAACATCATCTGATTTACCCTAAACCCTAAACCCCATCGCCCCCTCATTTTCTTGAATTTTTTCTCTCTCTACATTCTCTCTCTAAGAAACGCTCCCAAAAATTGGCCCTAACGGCTAGTTTACACAACGGCTCTAGCACTGCCGGAATGGCTACTACGCCGCCGGTAGAGCTTCCCAGACAACCGGACCAAATGGAAACGATGCACAAACCTAATATGAGCAAAACCCATCAAGTCTCGTCTTCAGATTCATCCTACAACTCCTCGAAATTGCGAAGAGAAGAGGAGATCCACGTGGCGATTTCGGAGAGGGAGTTGGACTGGACTGGGCTCAAACATTATTTCCATGGCACGCTCAGGCGAGATTCAAGTTCTAAAGAGTGGTGAAGGTGATTCACAAGCCAAAGATCTATATTATACTCAAAAATCACATGAATCCACCTTCCCAATCGCGAGAAATCGAGAGGCGATTTCTGGGGGGAATCGCTTGTGAATCGCCCAAATTGCGCCTTCAAATTGGATGTACTTAGGAGGAGATTCGAGTAGAAATGTTTAATGGGGATTGCTCCCCTATGCTAGAGGAACATCTCACTGAAATTTCAAGTAATTTTATCGGTGGAATTATAGTCAATGAATTATCAGGCTATTTGAACGGAGCTCCGGTGACCTGTAATGATAAAGAG
Organism: Solanum lycopersicoides; assembly: GCA_022817965.1. NCBI lineage: Eukaryota > Viridiplantae > Streptophyta > Magnoliopsida > Solanales > Solanaceae > Solanum > Solanum lycopersicoides. The sequence goes on along the minus strand of CM040619.1, from coordinate 73,192,509 downwards.
CAACGACAAGAGGGGCGCCTGGGAAGTACCAACGAGATTCCACAACACATTACAGTGGAACAACAACACAATAATTCGAATGAAGGAAAAGGTGCAAGATCAGGCAAGTTGACACTTGAACAAACAAAGGAGAATCTGGGGAGAGGAACAGAACAAGAACAATCACAGAATAGGGATAAGGATGTTGGAAAAAGGAAAAGCAGGCAGAAGAAGGAGAGAACAATAACCAAATGCCAAATTCTTCTAACTTCTCCTTTGGAGTGCATAACTTGGAGCATGAGCAGGCACAATTTGTTGCGTAAGCCGAATATATAGAGAGTGATAGAATCACAACTGCTATATCTAAATGTAGCTAATAAATAGTAATGAGACAACAACAAAAAGAACACCAAGAATTAACGAGGTTCGGCAAACTTTTGTTTTCTTTTGCCTAGTCCTCAGACACAACCAACCAATATTTATTTCACTCAAAAGAGTACAAGTGAAATACTACAAGAGAGAAAGAAGAACAAATGCCTTTGGAGATGAGAAGACAAGTGAGAGGTGTGTTACAAATGAATTAGGAGCTACCTATTTATAGGAGTGAATTCTTCCTATTGATGTCATCC
>CM040619.1:73172245-73190980 GCA_022817965.1 Solanum lycopersicoides | reverse complement strand
TGTCATCATGACATTCACAATATGTCCAATAAATGTCAAGATTACCTGAACAAAAAAAAAAATTTGCATGTTCATCCTATGCCAAGCAACAGCTTAATTAGCTCAAGAGAAACAAGTTTAAATGAACTTCCACAGAAGACGAGACCTCCACATCTTCATCGTTTATAAAATAGAGGAGAGTGGGTAATAGAGAAGAGAAGAGGAAGCTCATGTGTGATTTCACGAAAAGGGTGGTTCGGTGAGGGGGAAAAGAAACTAAACTTTACAAAGCCAAAACACGAATCAGCTCAGAAGCTTTGAAATCTGCCATGGCTGCAAACGATCACTTAGCCTTATGAGACAAAGAAGAACACCATGATACCCACCTGAGGTGCCATGCCAAGCAACAGTTCTCAACTCGAGAAAAAACATGTTAAATTGTTTTAATAAGTTATACCAGAGAGAACAATAAAAACAAGAAAAGTAGAAAGTCGTGTAGTAGTGACAAGAAAATTGAACTTTGTGGTGCAAAAACACGATAAGCTCTGTGAAACCCAGCATGGCTGCAAGCATCAGTTTGCCCATGAGACAGAGAAGAAGGATCATAAAATGGAACTTTTCCCAAAAATCTCTTAGACCCACCTAAAGTGTCATGCAAAGCAACGGGTCTTTAGCTCGCCAGGCAACATGTTTGATTGAACATGAACGCATGAAAACATCCAAATCTTCATTGTGTATAAAATTAAGGACAAAAAGAGAAAGTGCATGCGCAATATCACAAAAAGAGAGGTTTGGTGAGGGGTGCGAAAGAAACTGAACTTTGCCAAGTAAATACACGAATCAGCTCAAAAGCATTGAAATCCATCGTGGCTGCAAACAACAGTTAGGATTCCAAAATCTCATAGACCCACCTAAGGTGCCGTGCCAAGCAACAGATTAATCAGCTCGAGAGAAAACAAGTTTTATTGAAATTACACCGAAGATAAAACCTTCACATCCTCATTGCTTATAAAATAGAGCAGAGAGAGTAATAAGTATGAGAAAAGAGGAAGCTCGTGTGTAATTTCACGAAAAGGGTGGTTTGGTGAGGAAGGACAAAGAAACTAAACTTTGCCATGCAGAAAGAAGAATCAGCTCAAAAGCTTTGTGATCTTTCATGGCTGCAAGCATCAAGTTAGCTTAGGAATTAGACAAGACACACCAAGAAAAGTGGAACTTTCTCCTAAATCTTATGCCAAGCAACAGTTCTCAACTCGAGAAAAAACATCTTACATTGCTTTATTAAGTTATACCAGAGAGAGTAATAAGAACAAAAAAGTAGAAAGTCGTGTAGTAGTGACAAAAAGATTGAACTTTGTGGTGCCAAAATACGATAAGCTCAAAAGCTATGAAACCCAGCATGGCTGCAAGCATCAGTTTGCCCATGAGACAGAGAAGAAGGACCATAAAATGGAACTTTTCCCAAAATCTCTTAGACCCACCTAAAGTGCCATGCCAAGCAACGGGTCTTTAGCTCGCCAGGCAACATGTTTGATTGAACATCAACGCATGAAAACATCCAAATCTTCATTGTGTATAAAACGAAGCAGAGTGACTGATAAGAATACAAAAAGAGGAAGTGCATGTGCAATATCACAAAAAGAGAGGTTCGGTGAGGGGTGTGAAGAAACTGAACTTTGCCAAGTAAAAACACGAATCAGCTCAAAAGCATTGAAATCCATCGTGGCTGCAAACAACAGTTAGGCTTATGAGAAAGAGAAGAACCACCATGAAATGGAAATTTAATTCCAAAATCTCATAGACCCACCTGAGGTGCCGTGCCAAGCGACAGATTAATCAGCTCGAGAGAAAACAAGTTTTATTGAAATTACACTGAAGATAAAACCTTCACATCCTCATTGCTTATAAAATAGAGCAGAGAGAGTAATAAGAATAAGAAAAGAGGAAGCTCATGTGTAATTTCACGAAAAGGGTGGTTTGGTGAGGAAGGACAAAGAAACTGAACTTTGCCAAACAGAAACAAGAATCAACTCAAAAGCTTTTTGATCTTTCATGGCTGCAAGCATCAGGTTAGCTTAGGAATTAGACAAGACACACCAAGAAAAGTGGAACTTTTTCCTAAATCTCATGGTATCAATTTACAGATATAGCATATGCCCTTTGTGGAACTTTTTCCTAAATCTCATGGTATCAGTTTTCAGATATATCCTTTGTGGAAGCAACACACAAGTTATTAGACTAAACAATTAAAACTGAATCAAATCACCATCATTAGTCACTTCATTATGATGTTTTCAGCAGCCAACCTCTCTAGTCTACTGAACCTCAAAACATTAACAAACTCAGAAAAAATGAAATGTATAATTCCCATTCTCCAAACGGACACTACTTTCAACTTTTAAGAAACAATCAAAGTCAAAAAATTCTAGACCATGTAAAGCAAAATAGCTAATCAGGACACAATCCATCAATTATGCTTCACCCACAAAATCAGTTAACAACGTAACTTAAAAAAGCAAGTTCCTGAATTATTTAAAAAAAGAATGCAGGCAAGAATTCCAAGAAAATCAAACAATATTACTAGAGCAGATGGAACGCCTTGAACATAGGCTCCAAATAGCCTCACACTTTCGCTTAATTCTTGAACGTAGGCTGTAAGAATCTTAACATATGCATTTAAGAATACCAATTTGCTTCAAAAAGACAAGAATTCCCTTCGATTTACTTAAAATATGTATCTAAGAATACCAATTTTACTTCAAAAGGCAACAATTTCCTTAATCAACTTTTTCTATTTTTTTCTTCAAAGAAAACCATTGCTTAAAAAAAAAAATGGGCAAATTGATTGGTGACGGAAATTGATTTTAGGGTTTATGGTCGGACATAGTCGCCGGAGAGTTAGCTTCTGTAATTTGACGACTTCTAAATTACGCAGTGCGTCTTTTTATAGTTATTGAACCGTGTGGCTTCTAACCTACGCAGTGTTTTTTTTACGCGGGTGAAAAACAAAAATAATAAACGCGGAAAAAAAATACTTACTATACAATATAGTATTATTTTTAATAAATTTTTTTCCTAGTACTTATCTGTTGCTAACTCGTTTTTTATTTTAATTTAAAATTGGTGTAGACTGATTTAGAATATGAAATTTTAATTCTAAGTTATTGATTACAAATTAACATAACACCATTTTTTCTTTGTTAATGGTAGTTGTAAAAAAAATTATATATATATATATATTAAATTAATTTTTAAAAATTAAGTATAAAATTTAGCTTAAAATAACTGTATTTGATATTGAATGATACATCCATTTATACTTTTTATTTCGAACCTTAGAAACTATTTTTTTTTTCAAACCCTCTTAATAGTTATCCTGAATCGTCACTTATTACGCCTTAATTCAAAGTCTTCCTAGAGCTAATAAGACAAAATGAGGTCGTTAAGCCATCACAAATACAATCTCCTGAAAAAATTTCACAACAAATATATATATTATATGTCATCCTATTTTGATCTTTCATTCCCGTTAGTCTCATGCCATCAACAATACAATATCCTAAAAAAATTCACAGCAAATATATATGTTATATGCAATTATAAATTGGTCTTTCATTCCCGTTAGTCATTCAGTATATTTATTACCATGATAACTAAGCAATATATAATACGTGTAATAAAATACACTAAACTGGCCCCCTTTTTTTAATTTCATACATAAATTATTTAGAGTATGAGTTTCATACATAAACTAAATCATTTATTATTAGCCTGAGAAACACACCTCAGTAGTACGTGTAATGTGCTCTCTCATTTATTTGAAAAACTTTGACATATAAAATTCACATAAAGAAAAATATGTCATCTCGAAAAAAATTAAATAATAAACAACTAATAGTAATAAAAAAATTAAAAGAAAATACATAAAGACACCCCTAAACTTGACAGCAAAACTTATTTAAGTAGTTTAACTATACAAACGTCCCTTTCTTTACGTCCCTTTCTTTCCTACTACTGACCCGGAAATTGCGTAGATTGTTTTGCTTGGGATTCCTAAGTAACCAAACCAATCCCTGTCATTCACACGGAAAATGGTCTGTTTTGAGTGAATTTTGCCCAACTTTTGTCAGATCAAGTTTCATTCATTCTTTAATGGAATAGGGAACGGGCAGAGCTGCGGCGGATTATCAAAATAGATTGTGATGGCTCCTAAAGTGAAGAAAGACACTTTCCAATCAATTACAACAGGACTTCGACCGCTCTTAGTTCTTGGACCGAATGGAAAAGATGCAAAGCTAAGAGAGAGGCGGAAGACTTACACAACTGAAAGAACAGAAGGAAAGGTGTAAATACCATGAAATAAGGTTTGATCCTATTCATGGAGATTTCGTAACAATTCAAAAAATGGAAAGTTCGACACAATTGGTATTTTTTTTGGAAATTGGAATTCATTGGGCCCTTAGGAACATGTCTTCTAATTGAGAATTTGTATTCATCTTACCATTTAATAACTCATAGTACAAACGTTTAAATACCCCTTAACAATATTGAAGTGAATTAAATGTCACCTAAGAACTGACGTGGTAAAGTGAGTATATTCATTCTCCCCAAATCGTGTGAAATAATAAAAATAAAAAATTGAAAGGTAAAATCTTACACATGACAATTTTTTATTGGTCAATGTATAACTAATAATTTTTAAAAATAATATACAAGTTAAAGTTACAAAAAAAAATGTGTAATTTTTGGTTGGAAGTAAATGAAATTTGTGACTTCAATTTTTTTAAAATCTTTTAAATCTTTTTGCTCTCTCTTTATTTTGTTGGCTTCCCTAAATGTCTTCTTCCCCATTTAAGCACTCCTTATATCTTTCTTCTTCCATATTAAAATTTTCCCTTCATCTTTGTCCGTTGCCTCACCCGCCCTTCACTAATCACAAAACCCAACACCTAATTCATATTATCGAATGTAAATTTTCTTGAATTTTAAGTAACTCATTTTGAATTTCATTAGATGTGATGCAAAAAATGTGGAGAAAATACATTTAAAAAAACAATTAAACTTGACACCAAAATTTACTTTAGTACTTTAACTACAGAAAAATTTATTTACCCCCTAATCTCATTTGAAGTGAATAAATACAACTCTAAGAATACAAAACCAATCTCACAATAACAGGTGCATTACACACGCACCAAGTCATTGTCATATCAACGCTACATCATTGCACGTCAGAACAACGTTGAAAATCAGTTTTAAAATTTTAATTTTTTTCTTCCTTGATTCAATTTAAAATTTTAATTTTTTACTTCACCTCCATTAGCTTTTTCTTAGTCCTCTCTTCAATGACTTCCTTGTTTTCAACATCAATATCTTCTAATAATTTCATCAAACTTTTTTGAGAAAATTCTCGTGTGCATTTTATATCAATATTCCTTGATGTAAGATCGCAACAATATGGATCGTCCACTAAATTTTTTATCTATTTATTGCTCTCTTTGTTACTTGAGAGCAAACAAATATGCTGAAAAGTAGATAATTTTACCCTTTTACATACAATCCTCTTTCAAATGTTTTTTCGTCAAAAATCCTTATTTTTTCATGACATACAATTCTAATAATCTTTGAAATCATAAAAATGTGTTGATAGGATTTTCTTTTGTTTGACAGAAACTTCAATTTTAATAGATCTGGAAATAAAATATAAGATTAATATGCATACGAGGTGGGGTGCGATGGGGTATTCGAAGAAGGAGAAAGGAGGCGAAATAAGAAATTTAAAATAAGAGAAAATTGTATAAACGCATGCAAATACATATATCTTTGTCTTATACACTTATAATTATACAATACAAATATCTCCCTGCCCAAGTATCTGTTGTCTTTCTCGTTTTATACAAATTCAAATTATATATAATTTCTCTCTTTCTCATTTTATACAATTCGATTCAATTGTATTTCCCTGCACAAGTCTCTTTTTGCCTTTCTCTCTTTCTCGTTTTATACAATTCAAATTGTATATAATTTCTTTCTTTCTCGTTTTAAACAATTCAAATTATATATAATTTCTCTCTTTCTCGTTTTATACAATTCGCTTCAATTGTATATGTGTAGCAAATAATACATATATAAGTTTGCTATGGAGCGCAATTATGCAAACTTTGCTATAACATACAAATATGAATTTTATCTTTGTTATATGTGAAAGTTGCCTTTTTTTTAATGCCACATCAGTATTAAGGATGATAGTTATTCACTTTAAATAAAATTTAGGGTGGGTAAATAAACACCTGTATAGATAAAGTGCTAAAGTAAGTTTTGCTGTCAAGTTCAGAATTTTTTTTTTATATGTATTTTCCCAAAAAATTAATGAATATTGAGGAAGAAAACAACTATTGAAGGCTGGAAATTAAAAAAAAAAAAAAAGATAGTGAAGGTTCAAAATGGTGAGACTATGATATGGTATGTGAGAATGATATTTTATTCTCAGAATTGTATTTAATTCATTCAAAGATGAGAGGGTAATTAAACACCCCTATAGTTTAAGTGCTAAAGTAAGTTGTGCTATCAAATTTATGCATTTTTTTATCCATTTTCTCAAAAATTAAAGATTGAAGTAGTACTCTTGAAATATCATTCTCAGGATAGTTAAAGTATGAAACTCACTCTCAATAATTTAAGTGTAAATTAAACAAAGGGAGATGTTTTTTTTACTTCGTAGATTCATGAATGTTAACCTTTACACTCTCCGCACAACTCAATTCATGTGACAATCTTTTATTATGAATAACTCCTGTAAAATAATTTCTTTTTATATATATATATATATATAAAAAGGACAAAAATTCTCTTGAACTATGAAAATATCTTCAACTAATAATTTAATCCAGAAATGCCCTCACCGTCAATAATCTAGCCTACAAATACATCTATTGTTACCTAATGGGTCAAAAATAAAGAGGGCTAGTATGACATACAAACAGTTGAGTGCTGTAACAATCAAATTGCTTTATATGGAAACTGTACAATTCGTTTCCATTTCCTATTTTTCGTGAACGTGTCGAGAGAGAGAGAGTTAAAGTACATCATTTGTTAGTTAAATCTGTATAGATGTATCATGCTTCAGATCCAGATTATGTCGATTGCAGACTGGATATCTTTTTGACACCAGGTTTGTGGAGTATTTGCACATTTTAAGACGGGCATAATATATCAACCTTTAGAAAAGGAATAGAATAAGATATAAAGTGTAGTAAAAGGTTTAAGAATGTAGGTGAGTACCTAATCATGTATTAGGAAGCAGGATCAATGTTTAAGTGAATAACCTATCAAAAGATGGAGATACATTATAAATAACCATTAAAACTGCAAAATCAGAATGGCGTTTGTTCAATATCTCCCACATTAATCATGGAAAAGATATTTGCCCTTATGCATAGTGAATGGGTAAAACTTGACCCTATTCCTTTTTTTCTTTAGCAAATTGAGGCTCAGACTGAACCTTGCCAAGCCAAAACAAGAATCAGCTCAAAAGCTTTGAAATTTGTCATGGCTGCAAGCATCAGTTAGCCTAATATGGACAAAGAAGGCGTACCGTGAAATGGAAGTTTCTCCAAAATCTCATATAACCACCAGAGGTGCCATGTCAAGCAACAGTTTTCAACTGGAGAAAAAACGTGTTAAAATTGTTTTGTTGATTTGTACCATAGAGAGTAATAAGAACAAGAAAAGTAGAAGTTCGTGTAGTTTCAACAAAAGGGCGATTTAATGACAATAAAAATTGAACTTTGTGGTGCTAAAACACCATAAGCTCAAAAGCTGTACAACCCAACATGGCCGCAAGCATCAGTTTTCCTATGAGACAAAGAAGAAGGACCATAAAATAGAACTTTTCCCAAAATCTCATTGACCCACCTGAAGTGTCATGCCAAGCAGCGGGTCTTTAGCTCGACAGGCAACATGTTTTATTGAACATCAACGCATGAAAACAACCAAATCTTCGTTGTGTATAAAACGAAGCAGAGTGAGTGATAAGATCACAAAAAGAGGAAGTGGATGTGCAATATAACAAAAAGAGAGGTTTGGTGAGGGGTGCGAAAGAAACTGAACTTTGCCAAGTAAAAACACGAACCAGCTCAAAAGCATTGAAATCCATCGTGGCTGCAAACAACAGTTAGGCTTATGAGAAAGAGAAGAACCACCATGAAATGGAAATTTAATTCCAAAATCTCATAGACCCACCTGAGGTGACGTGCCAAGCAACAGATTAATCAGATCGAGAGAAAACAAGTTTTATTGAAATTACACCGAATATAAAACCTTCACATCCTCATTGCTTATAAAATAGAGCAGAGAGAGTAATAAGAATAAGAAAAGAGGAAGATCATGCGTAATTTCACGAAAAGAATTAGAAACAAGAATCAGCTCAAAAGCTTTGTGATCTTTCATGGCTGCAAGCATCAAGTTAGCTTAGGAATTAGACAAGACACACCAAGAAAAGTGGAACCTCTTCCAAATCTCATTGTATCAATTTTCAGATATAGCATATGCCCTTTGTGGAAGCAACACACAAGTTAGCAGGTGCAATTAGTCTTAACGATTAAAACTGCATCAAATCATGACTTGCCATCGTTAGTCGCTTCACTATGATGCCTCTACTGAACCTCAAAACATTAACAAAATCAGAAAAAATGAACTATATAATTCCCATTCTCAAACAGGTCACTATTTTCAACTTTTAAGAAACAATCAAAGTCAAAAAATCTAGACCATGTAAAGGAAAATAGCTAATCAAGAAACAATCCATCAATTTTGCTTCACCCCCAAAATCAGTTAACAACATAACTTCAAAAAGCAAGTTCTTGAATTATTTAAAAAGAGAATGCAGGCAAGAATTCCAAGAAAATCAAACAATAGAGAGTTGTCAAACTTCCCTTCTTTTCTTTTTAGTGGGAAGAGCAGTAATATTACAAGAGCAGATGTAACGCCTGGAAAATTGATTCAGGATTTTCCAGGGTTTTGATCAGAAATCGTCAATAGAAGAGAAGCCTGACCGAACTGCGCTCCAAATAACCTCACACTTTCGCTTAATTTTTGAACGTAGGCTGCAAGATCTTAACATATGCATTTAAGAATACCAATTTTACTTCAAAAGGCAACAATTTCCTTAACGAGATAATCAAGTTTTTTGATTTTTTCTTCAAAGAAAACCATTGCTTCAAAAAAACAATTGGCAGATTGATCGGTGACGGAAATCGATTTTAGGGTTTATGGTCGGACATAGTCGCCGGAGAGTTAGCTTCTGTAATTTGACGACTTCTAAATTACGCTAAACTCAAAAGCTGTGAAACCCAGCAAGGGTGCAAGCATCAGTTTGCCTATCAGACAGAGAAGAAGGGCAATAAAATGAATCTTTCCAAAAATATCATAGACCCACCTAAAGTGCCACGCCAAGCAACAGTTCTTTAGCTCGACAGAGAACATGTTTGTTTGAACAACAACGGATGGAAACATCCAAATCATCATTGTGTATAAAACGAAGCAGAGTGAGTAATAAGAATAGGAAAAGAGGAAGTCGATGTGTAGTATCACAAAAAGGGTGGTTCGGTGAGGGATGGGAAAGAAACTGAATATTTCCAAGTAAAAACATGAATCAGCTCAAAAACACTGAAATCCATTGTGGCTGCAAAAACAACAATTAGCCTTATGAGAGAGAGAAAAAACACCTTCTTTGGGCTCCCACATTATATATGCAAACCAAAAGAACAATCAGTTCAGAGTACAGCTTTAAAGGTAAAGTATGTAATCACTATTTATCATTTGTTTGAATTGTGAGAAAAGTAGAAGTACTTGGAGTGCAGTTGCTTCCTTCGAACTGGTTGGTTGTTAAATACATCACGAACAATGACTGCAAAAAGAAAAATCTCAAAAAAAAATCTGATTGGCAAACAACAGTCAACTCTTGTATCAACTCTTGTATCAGGAAGGCTTTTATACATAATTACATGTTGTACCAACATCTTATCTAGAATAATCAATTCCAAGATTGAAGTAGTATTATCCTGACAATAGAATATCTATTCTGAGGATAGTTTAAGTATGAAACTCACTCTCAATAATTTAAGTAATTTAAGTGTAAACTAAACAGGGGGAGATGTTTTTTTTCCCTATGTAGTTTCATGAATGTTAACCTTTACACTCTCCGCTCAACTCAACTCATGTGACAATCTTTTATTTTGAATAACTCCTGTAAAATAATTTCTTTTTATATATATTAAAAAAAAGGACAAAAATTCTCTTGAACTACGAAAATATCTTCAACTAATAATTTAATCCAGAAATTCCCTCACCGTCAATAATTTAGTCTACAAATACATCTATTGTTACCTAATGGATCAAAAATAAAGAGGGCTAGCATAACATACAAACAGTTGAGTGCTGTAACAATCAAATTGCTTTATATGGAAACTGTACAATTCGTTAAAGTACATCACTATAAATAAGCATTAAAACTGCAAATCAGAACGGCGTGGGTACAATATCTCCCACATTAATCATGGAAAAGATATTATTCCTTATGCATAGTAAAGGTGTAAATTACCCTATTCTCTTTTTTTCTTTAGCAAATTGAGGCTCAGATTTGTGTGAAGATAAGGCCAAAGAGAAGCCAACAACACCATGGATGCAACAAACAATTGCATGTGTGAGTTATGTGTCTCAATTACAGGCCATACCGGGTTTACCCGACAAGATACGGGTTGGATAATCTCAATGCCCGAATTTAGTTAGCCCAGAAATCATCACTGCCTCTTTAATAAATTTTCTTAGTCAAGCTGTTGTTGTTGTATAGTTGTTTATTGCCTTATGAGCATACGTTTAAGAGTGCAAAAATGCAAAGAAACCCAGAAACTCAAGTGTACTCTCTGTCTCCTTTTTTAAGGGTTGTTAGTTTGTTTTAAAAAATGGAGAATCATAGGCAAAGCATAGAGATAAGGGCAACCACCCTTGATAGAAATCCCATACTCTCTGCCTCATTCTTGAATTTTTTAGGCTAACCTAACAAAAGGGAATTCACAAGACTTCAAGCGTCTTTCTGCCAATGCCAATTCTTCCTCCTGAGGCTCAGATTTGTAATAAAACCAGGCAAAAGGAGACAAAGTAACCGCCATGGCTGCAGACCTCCATTGCAAAACGCTGATGCCTTACCGGGTTACCTTGCCAAGATAAGGGTAGCTCCAATGCCTGACCCAACTCAATACTACTTCATTTGTCATCATCACAGCCTTACCCTATAATTAAAAGCTAGCATTGGTAGATAGTACCCTGGTCCTTTGTGGGGGACTAGAGAAGTTGTTTCCAATAGACCTCAGCACAAGAAAATCACAGTCCAGAACCTTAATGATGGGGGGAAAGCCCAAAACTGTAGTGTACTCTATCTATGTCTCTTTCTCTTTTTAAGGGCTGTTGATATGTTTAGAAAATGAAAGAATCACAGGCAAATCATAGAGTAGGGCAACCACCCTTGAACAAAAATCCCATTATTCTCTCTGTTGCCTCATTCTGAGTTAATGTAACAAAAAGGGGTTCACAAGTAATTAATTGCAAAACAGAGATGCAAACTAGCATAAGTGCAAAACTACAAAAAAATCAGGGCTTACCAGAGAAGGGAGGCAACCCCCCCTCAAAAATGGACCTTAAGAGACAATGGACACAAATGACCCTTGAAAATCCTTCTTGCTTTAAACAAGATGGAGCACAGAACTAATATAAACTGTTGATGATACCACAGAATGGAATAACTAGCATGAGAAGAAGTGCTTGTCATGCTTTGTTTTCCACATTTACACCGGCAAATATCCTTATGAGAGAGGAATGTGAATGTCAAAGAGAATAAGCTATAAAGTTGAGCAACTAGCCTGTATGAACAACCATAATCAGTAATTCAGTACTACAATACCTTTCCCTTCTAAGACTGATCTGCAAATGGTTTGCATGGAATACAATATGACAGGGACAAGTATAAGAGAATGTTACAGCAAGAAGTGTGACAGATGTTGGATTTTTGTGAAATGATTGGATTATGCCAGTGCTTAAAAGTATAAAGAAAGCATCTCCAATTGGATTGAAAATAACACTGAGATCGGTAACAATATATGCATATATATATCTATTGACCTGCAAAAGAGAAAGGATCTTTGCTTTTTCTCAATGGAGTATTATTTTTTCCAGATACGAGAAGGGAGGATACAAACTCTATCTGAATGTTTGAGGAGAGAATTTAGGATTACGATAAACACATTACGAACCATAATATCTCATGATTTCTATGAGGTAATTTATTTTTAAAAATTAAGCAAACATATTCACAAATAGGTGAGTAACTAGCCTGTAGGAACAACCATAATCAGTACTGCAATACCTTTCCCTTCTAAGACTGATCTGCAAATGGTTTGCATGTAATACAATATGACAGGGACAAGTATAAGAGAATGTTACAGCAAGAAGTGTGACAGATGTTGGATTTTGTGAATCAGATTTAAGTTCCTGCTTAAACCAAAACAATATTACTTCATGCTCATAGTTAGGTTTAGCTTTGATGAAATCTTGCAAAATTTAATGCAATGCAATTTCTGGTAAGTGACAATTTTTTCAAGTTCGATACACTGGTCGTGTGATCAAAATATAAACAAAGATCATAACTTACCTGGTAAATGATCTTGAAGCTTGAAAATAAATGTTGCAGATCCATCCCCAGTTTTGAATTTGGTCAGCATAGTTGTGTAGTAATTGGTAACCAATTCCAGGAATGACCTGCAAAAGCATGGTCAAAGCAATCCAGCACAAATTACCAGGCATGAGTGGCACATCGTGAACAATCTAAATATTGTTATTTCCTGCTGCCTTTCTTGTAGACTCACTCATGGCAAAGAACTTCTTTTTCTTGGTAAAATGGAGGAGCATTGGCTTCTTCTACTCATCTTCTTCCTCATAGCTTATCTGTTTCATCTCTATTTCCAACATCAAGCCATTTATGTGAGTCCCCATCCACCCTAGAGGAGAGCTCGCCCCAGGTATCAAATAATTCTTGAGATTCTCTTCAACATGAGAATACATATGTGTCAAGTCATTTCCATCATAATAGAATTCAGAAGAACCTGAACCAAAAACATCCCATGGATTAAGTCCCCCTATACTGGCTATATCCTTTCTAGAAAGAGCATAAAAATTTAGATCAAACTTTGCAGGATTTGGGAACAAGCAGTCCTCCTTTTCCAAATAATATATGGCAGGGACCAAGAGACTGTTCCATTCTTTCCAAAAATATACGTGAAAACAACTTCATGTTCAACAGAAGTTCCAATCTCATTTTCAGCGATGTAAGGAATAACATCTTGAAACCTGGTCTCGAGCAAAGGATCTAATGGCAGAGGAGACGGTCTGACTGAGGAATCAGAATTCGGGATCATGCTTATGAAATATGTGCTTAAATCTTGTTAGCTAGTGGAGTATTTCCTAAAATGTGAATAATGTCATCAATACGGGTGCTGGAATTTGGCTAAAAAATTCCAAAATATAAAATAAAACTACAGAGATATTTAAAATTTTGAAAGATCTTCTAACTCGTTTTCCCCAAGACCCCAACTTCTTCTTTCAAGCTCTCTGGTTGTTCCCCTAAAAAAACAAAAAGAAAGGAATTCAAGGCCTTAATTCCACCAACTTTCCGTACAGATCACTGCTACTGTCTTTCAGAGGTCAAACCACAACCGCTTGAACTCTTAGTTTCCCTCCATAAGGCATAAAACATGAAGCAACAAACAGTGACCAAGAGGAAAAAGCTAAACAGGAGACAAAATATGGGTTTACCCAATCCCACACATATCCCGCACCCACAATGAAGAGTCCATGCAACTTAGGCTCTTATTAAGGTCAGGAACAAATGGAAGGAATGGTTTACCATCTTTTTACTCCCCATCACATGTACTTGTGCACTCCCCTTGAGCTTGTAATTTGCTATTCCAGGTGTTAACAAGTTCCATTTTCACACTTGGCCTGGGGACAGAAACATCATCTGAGTTACTAACATATTTTTTATTTAGATAGTATCAGAAAAATACCTTCCCCTCCCAAGAAATTTGATACTATTACCTTTCATCAAAGAATACACAAGCACACAATTTAGGGTGGAAGATTGATCACATTGGGGGGATGACAGCTGTGGAAGCTCCAGAAAGCTTCTGCAGTCTCCCTACTGCTCTAGTTTCTGCATGATGGAAAAGATCATTAATTAGTTGCACACATTTTCTGTCATCATTGATTATCAACAGAAACAAGTACTCAAGGACTAATTACCTGGTATGAGTGGCACATCATGAACAGTCTTGTATTGTTATTTCATCCAGCCATTCTTGAAGACTCACTTGTGGCAAGGAACTTTCTTGCCTTGGTAAAAGAGAGGAGCTGACTGACATCTTCTACTCTTCTTCTTCCTTATAAGCTCATCTGTTTTACCTCGATTTCCAGCACCAATCTATTTATGTCAGTCCCCATGCACCCAAGAGGAGAGCATAGCTTGTGGTATTAAATAATTCTTAAGATTTTCATGTCTAGAATCATCAAATCCAAGGTACAAACACTTGCCATATTGTAAACAATGGTGAAAACAAAGACCAACTTAGTTTTTTACCTATCCTAATGGATACTACCAGTCATATCTCAAAATAACTTTACCTTAAAAATAATGCAATATCCATTTGGCATGCCATGAGTTTTAGTAACAATTTTCAAAAAAGAAATGTCAGAAATAGAGCTTAGAGACTCTACTTTAAAGCCAAAATTTTGTGGGAAAGCATGCAATACTGCACTTGCTAGCAAGATTTTGTTTAATTATGGGAAAGCATGCAATAACAAGGAAATAGTTCAAAGTTAGAAGAAACACAATGAAATGGAAATTTAATTCAAAAATCTCATAGACCCACCTGAGGTACCGACCCAAGCAACAGTTTTTCAGCACAAGAGAAAATAAGTTTTACTGAACTTCAACAGAAAACAAAACCTCCACATCCTCAAGGTTGATGAAACAGAGTAATCAGAATAAGAAAAGAGGAAGCTGACGTGAAATTTCACAAAAAGGGTGGTTTGGTGAGGGGGTAAGGAAACAGAACTTTGCGAAGCCAAAACACGAATAAGCTCAAAAGCTTTGAAATCTTTCATGGCTGCAAGCATCAGTTACTTATGAGACAGAGAAGACGCACCTTGAAATGGAACTTTCTCCTAAATCTCATATACTCACCTGAGATGCCATGCCAAGAAACAGTTTTCAACTCGAGAAAAAACATGTCAAATTGCTTTTTTGAGTTATACCAGAGAGAGTAATAAGAACAAGAAAAGTAGAAAGTCGTGTAGTTTCACCAAAAGGGTGATTTCGTGACAAAAAAATTGACTTTTTGTGGGGCAACACACGATAAGCTATAAACTATGAAACATTCATGGCTGCAAGCATCAGTTTGCCTATGAGACAGAGAAGAAGGACCATAAAATGGAACTGCTCCCAAAATCTCATAAACCCGCCTGAAATGCCGTGCCAAGCAACAGTTCTTTAGCACGACAGGCAACATGTTTGATTGAACATCAACGGATGAAAACAAACATATCTCTTCATTTTGTATAAAACGAGTAGAGTGATAATAAGAATGTGAAAAGAGGAAGTGCAAGTGCAACATCACAAAAGAGTGGTTCAGTGAGGGGTGTGAAAGGAACTAAACTTTGCCAAGTAAAAACATGAATCAGCTCAAAAGCGTTGAAATCCGTCGTGGCTGCAAACAACAGTTAGCCTTTATGAGACAGTAAAGGAACACCATGAAATGGAAATTTAATTCCAAAATCTCATAATCCCACCTGAGTGTCGTGCCAAGCAACAGTTTAACAGCTCGAGAGAAAACAAGTATTATTGAAATCCCACCGGAAGATAAAACATCCACATCCTCATCGCTTATAAAATTGAGCAGAGAGAGTAACTAAAATAAGAAAAGAGGAAGCTCATGTGTAATTTCACGAAAAGAAACTGAACCTTGCCAAGCCAAAACAAGAATTAGCTCAAAAGCTTTGAAATTTGTCATGGCTGCAAGCATCAGTTAGCCTTATGAGACGGAAAAGACGCACCATGAAGTGAAAGTTTCTCCAAAATCTCATATACCCAGCTGAGGTGCCATGCCAAGCAACAGTTTTCAACTCGACAAAAAACATGTTAAATTGCTTTTTTGAGTTATACCACAGAGACTAATAAGTACAAGAGAAGTAGAAAGTCGTGTAGTTTCACAAAAAGGTGACTTAGTGACAAAAAAATTGAACATTGTGGTGCCAAAACACTATCAGCTCAAAAACTTAAACCCAGCATGGCTGCAAGCATCAGTTTGCCTATGAGACAGAGAAGAAGGACCCTAAAATGGAACTCTCCCAAAATCTCATAACCCACCTGAAATGCCGTGCCAAGCAACAGTTCTTTAGCTCGACACGCAACATGTTCGATTGAACACAACGGATGAAAACATACATATCTCTTCATATTGTATAAAAACTAGTAGAGTGAGTAATAAGAATGCGAAAAAAGGAATTGCATGTGCAACATCACAAAAAGAGTGGTTCATGAGGGGTGTGAAAGGAACTGACTTTGCCAAGTAAAAACATGAATCAGCTCTAAAGCATTGAAATCCGTGTTAGCCTTTATAAGTCAGTAAAGAACACAGTGAAATGGAAACTTAATTCCAAAATCTCATAATCCCACTGAGGTGCTGTGCCAAGCAACAGTTTAATCAGCTCGAGAGAAAACAAGTATTATTGAAATCCCACGGAATATAAAACATCCACATCCTCATCGCTTAGAAAATGGATCAGAGAGGGTAATTAGAATAAGAAAAAGGAAGGCTCATGTGTAATTTCACGAAAAGAACTGACTTTGCCAAGACAAAACACAAATTGCTCAAAAGCTTTGAAATCTGTCATGGCTGCAAGCGTCAGTTAGCCTTATGAGACAGAGAAGACGCACCATTGAATGGAACTTTCTCCAAAATCTCATATACCCACCTGAGTGTACCATGCCAAGCAACAGTTTTCAACTAGACAAAAACATGTTAAATTGGTTTTTTGAGTATACTAGAGAGAGTAATAAGTACAAGAAAAGTAGAAAGTCGTGTAGTTTCACAAAAAGGGTGATTTAGTGACTAAAAAGTTGAACTTAGTGGTGCCAAACACGATAAGCTCATAAGTAGTGAAACCCAGCATGGCTGCAAGCATCAGTTTGTCTATGAGACATAGAAGAAGGACCATAAAATGGAACTTCTCCAAAAATTCATAGACCCACCTGAAGTGCCACGCCAAGAAACAGTTCTTTAGCTCGACATGCAGCATGTTTGATTGAACATCAACGGATGGAAACATCCAAATCTTCATTGTTCATAAAACGAAGCAGAGTGAGTAATAAGAATAAGGAAAGAGGGAGTTGATGTGTTGTATCACGAAAAGGCTGGTTCGGTGAGGGGTGGGAAAGAAACTACATATTGCCAAGTAAAATCATGAATTAGCTCAAAAGCACTGAACTCAATTGTGGCTGCAAACAACAGTTAGTCTTATGAGATAGAGAAGAAACACCATGAAATGGAAACTTAATTCAAAAATCTCATAGACCCACTTGAGGTGTCGTGCCAAACAACAGTTTAATCAGCTTAAGAGAAAACAAATACAAATTTTACTGAACTTCCATGAAAAAGTAATAAGAGTAAGAAAGGAGGAAGCTCATGTGCAACACATGGAAAAGGGTGGTTTGGGGTGGGGGGGGGGGGGAAGAGAAACCGAACTTTGCCATGACCAAACACGAAACAACTCAAAAGCTTTGAAATATGTCATGGCTGCAAGCATCAGTTACCCTTATGAGACAGAAGACGCACCATGAAATGAAAATTTCACTGAAATCTCATAGACCCAGCTGAGGTGCCATGCTAAGCAACAGTTTTCAACTAGAGGAAAAACATGTTAAATTGTTTGTTTGAGTTATACAAAAGAGTGCAATAAGAATAAGCAAAGTAGAAGGTCGTGTAGTTTCACCAGTTTTAATGACAAAAAACATTGACTTCAAAAAGCAAGTTCTTGAATTATTTAAAAGAGAATGCAGGCAAGAATTCAAGAAAATCAAACAACAGAGAGTGTGTCAAATTTCCCTTCTTTCCTTTTTAATGGGAAGAGCAGTAATATTACAAGAGAGATGAACGCCTGGAAAATTGATTTCAGGATTTTACAAGGGTTTTGATCGGAAATCGTCAATAGAAGAGAAGCCTGACCGAACTGCGCTCCAAATAACCTCACACTTTCGCTTAATTTTTTAATGTAGCTGCAAGAATATTAACATATGCATTTAAGAATACCAATTTTACTTCAAAAGGCAACAATTTCCTTACCGAGATAATCAAGGCAGATTGATTGATGACGGAAATTGATTTTAGGTTTATGGTCGGACATAGTCGCCGGAGAGTTAGCTTCTGTAATTTGACGACTTCTAAATTACGCAGTGCGTCTTTTATAGATAGATATTGAACCGTGTGGCTTCTAACCTACGCAGTGTTTTTTTTACGCGGGTGAAAAACAAAAATAATGAACGCGGAAAAAAAAAAACTACTTACTATAAAATATAGTATTATTTTTAATAATTTTTTATCCTAGTACTTATATGTTACTAACTCGTTTTATTTTAATTTAAAATTGATGTAG
>CM040619.1:73154176-73171715 GCA_022817965.1 Solanum lycopersicoides | reverse complement strand
AACCCAACAGGAGAGCATAGCTTGTAGCGTATTAAATATTCTTTAAGATTTTCATGTCTAAAATCATCAAATCCATGGTAGAAACACTTGCCTTATTGTAACACAATTCGCGAAAACAAGACCAACTTACTTTTTTTACCTATC
Organism: Solanum lycopersicoides; assembly: GCA_022817965.1. Taxonomy (NCBI): domain Eukaryota; kingdom Viridiplantae; phylum Streptophyta; class Magnoliopsida; order Solanales; family Solanaceae; genus Solanum; species Solanum lycopersicoides. Next base: position 73,171,571 of record CM040619.1, on the reverse strand, counting down.
CTAATGGATACTACCAGGTCATATCTCAAAATAACTGTTACCTTCAAAACCTTGCAATTCCATTTGGCATTCCATTAGTTTTAGTACAATTTTCAACAAAGAAATGTCCAGAAATAGAGCTTAGAGACTCTACTTTTAAAGCCAAAATTTTTGTGGGAAAGCGATGGCAATACTGCCCTTTGCTAGAAGGATTTAGTTTAATTCTTTTTTTTTCTGGGGAAAGCGTGCAATAAAAAGGAAATAATTCCAAAGTTTAGAAGAAACACCCATGAAAAGGAAACTTAATTCAAAATTTCATAGCCGAACCCACCTGAAGGTTGCCGACCCCTGTTAAAATTTGACAAGATTCAAAAATGAATTAATGAGAAGATATGGTAGTTAGGAGGATAATTCTTCATTGGTAGAAAAGTCAAGATAGCATCTTTTGTAGGTGAAATTTAGGTGAACCATAAATTGGTTTCACAAGGTAAATCTTGACATTTTGACATATTGTGATGTCATGGATGACATCAATAGGAAGAATTCACTCCTATAAATAGGTAGCTCCTAATTCATTTGTAACACACCTCTCACTTGTCTTCTCATCTCCAAGGCATTTGTTCTTCTTTCTCTCTTGTAGTATTTCACTTGTACTCTTTTGGAGTGAAATAAATATTGGTTGGTTGTGTCTGAGGACTAGGCAAAAGAAAACAAAAGTTTGCCGAACCTCGTTAATTCTTGGTGTTCCTTTTGTTGTTGTCTCATTTACTATTTATTAGCTACATTTAGATATAGCAGTTGTGATTCTATCACTCTCTATATATTTGGCTTCCGCAACAATTGGTATCAGAGCCAAGGTATTATCTGAGTATGCTCTGTGGTTGCAGCATAGTCTGAACTTCCACATCAGAAAAAGATTTACTTTGGTCTTTGCATTGTTAGCTAGTAAATAGTATTTGTAGTAAAATGGAGACAAGAAAAATGATGAGTCCACATCAAGTGTCAATAATACGTCATCATTGGCATCTTCGCTTATGACAAGAATTGTGTCAAATGCGAAATTTGCAGTTGAAATTTTTGACGGGTCAGGACATTTCGGAATGTGGCAAGGCGAGGTCCTTGATGTTCTTTTTCAACAAGGGCTAGATATTGCCATTGAAGAAAAGAAACCAGACGGTGTAGGAGAAGAAGATTGGAAGATTATCAACCGTGTTGCTTGCGGTACCATTCGATCTTACCTTGCAAGAGAACAAAAGTATCCATACACGAAGGAAACATCTGCAAATAAATTATGGAATTCATTGGAGGAGAAATTCTTGAAGAAAAACAGTCAAAATAAACTTTACATGAAAAGAAGACTGTTACGCTTCACTTATATTCCTGGTAGCACAATGAATGATCATATCACCAGCTTTAATAAGTTGGCGACAGATTTGCGGAATATGGATGTGACTTTTACGGATGGAGATATGGCCTTAATGTTGTTAAGTTCACTTCCCGATGAGTTCGAGCATCTTGAAACGACTCTACTGCATGGGAATGATGAAGTATCTCTCAAAGAAGTTTGTTCTGCCTTATACAGTTATGAACAAAGAAAGAGAGAAAAACAAAAAGGCGGAGAAGCAGAAGCACTGGTTGCGAGAGGTCGTTCTCAAAATCATATGAGAACGAAGAAAGGGAGATCCAAGTCAAGATCGAGACTCAGCAAAGATGAATGTGCCTTTTGCCGAGAAAAAGGGCATTGGAAGAAAGACTGCCCAAAGTTGAATAGCAAAGCCAAACCAAATAATGGGAAGGCTGTCATGGATTCAAATGTGGCTGATTGTGATGACTCCGATTACTCACTAGTTACAACAGATCCATCCAAATCATCTGATGTATGGTTGATGGACTCAGCTTGTAGTTATCATATGTGTCCCAATCGGGACTGGTTTATTGATTTACAAGAAGGAGAATGTGGAGTTATTCACACTGCAAACAATAATCCTCTTACCGCATATGGTGTTGGTTCAATCCGATTAAGGAACCATGATGGATTAAGTAGAACATTAACAGATGTTCGATATGTACCAGATTTGAAGAAAAATCTCATTTCTGTAGGAGCCCTAGAATCAAAGGGATTCAAAGTCATTGCAGATAATGGCGTGATGAGAATATGCTCTGGTGCACTGGTGGTAATGAAGGCAATTCGAAGAAATAATAACATGTACCACTATCAAGGTAGTACAGTTATTGGGACAGCGGCAACAACATCCAATGACGAGAAGGAGGCAGAAATGACCAAGCTGTGGCATATGCGCTTGGGACATGCTGGAGGGAAATCCTTGAAAACTTTATCAGATCAAGGATTGCTAAAAGGAGTAAAAACTTGCAACTTGGAGTTTTGTGAGCATTGTATCAAGGGAAAGCAAACAAGGGTTAAATTTGGAACAGCTATCCATAATACTAAAGGTATTTTGGATTATGTTCATTCGGATGTTTGGGGTGCTTCCAAAACACCTTCATTAGGTGGGAAACACTATTTTGTAACCTTTGTTGATGACTTTTCTCGAAGATTGTGGGTGTATACGATGAAAACAAAAGATGAAGTTTTGGGAATTTTTCTCAAATGGAAGGCGATGATAGAAACTCAAAGTGGCAGAAAGATCAAGTGTCTTCGCACAGACAATGGTGGAGAATACAAAAATGATCTTTTTCAGAAAATTTGTGAGGAAAATGGCATCGTCAGACATTTCACCGTCAGAAATACACCACAACAGAATGGAGTGGCAGAACGCATGAACCGAACTTTGCTGGAGAAAGTTCGGTGTATGTTGTCCAATGCTGGCTTGGGCAAAGAATTTTGGGCTGAGGCAATAACATATGCGTGCCACCTCATTAATCGTCTACCATCTGCTGCTATTGGTGGGAAGACACCATTTGAAAAATGGTATGGAAAACCTGCTGAAGATTATGGTTCTTTACATGTATTTGGCTCAATTGCATATTATCATGTAAGAGAGTCAAAATTGGACCCAAGAGCAAAGAAAGCTTTATTTATGGGAATTACTTCTGGAGTCAAAGGATACCGTTTATGGTGTCCAGAGACAAGAAAAGTTATTTTCAGCAGGGATGTTACCTTTGATGAATCTGCCTTGACAAATAAGGTAACACTTGAAGAAGCCAAACAAATTGATGGTGCTTCAAAGCAGGTGGAGTTTGAAGGAAAGATAATTTTCCCAACACAGGGATCAAACGAGGAAACAACAGAAGATTTTCCTCTTGAAGGAGAGCCAGTCGAAGAGGAGGTTCCATCTCAAGAACCTCAACCACAACTTGAATCAATAGCAACGAGCAAGCCAAAAAGGACAATAAGAAAACCTGCTCGACTCACAGATATGGTGGCTTGTGCTAACTCAATTGCAGCCGATGACATTCCTACCACTTATAAAGACGCAGTCCAAAGTTCACAAAAAATAAGTGGAGGAATGCCATGGATGAAGAAATGCAATCTCTTCATCAGAATCATACATGGAGATTGGCCAATCTCCCAGAGGGCAAGAAAGCAATTGGGTGCAAATGGGTATTTGCAAAGAAAGAGGGATTTCCTAACCAAGAAATGTTCGCTACAAAGCAAGATTGGTGGCCAAAGGATATGCTCAAAAGGAGGGAATTGATTATAATGAGGTATTTTCTCCAGTTGTGAAACACTCCTCCATTAGAGTTTTGTTGGCTTTGGTAGCACAGTTGAATTTGGAACTAGTTCAGTTGGATGTAAAAACTGCTTTTTTACATGGAGACTTGGAAGAGGAAATCTATATGACTCAGCCAGAAGGATTCAAAGTTGATGGAAAAGAAAATATGGTGTGCAAACTTGAAAAATCGTTGTATGGATTGAAACAATCTTCTAGACAATGGTACAAACGATTTGACAAGTTTATGTTGCAGCAAAGGTACATAAGAAGCAAATACGATCATTGTGTGTATTTGCGCAAGCTTGAAGATAATTCCTTTATATATCTTCTCCTATATGTTGATGATATGTTGATAGCTTCTAAAAGTCAAGAGGAAATTGAGAAGCTAAAGATTCAACTGAGAAAGGAGTTTGAGATGAAGGATTTGGGTGAGGCAAAGAAGATTCTTGGCATGGAGATAAAAAGAGATAGACATTCAAAGAAACTTATTTATCTCAGAAAGAATATTTGAAAAGAGTACTAAACCGATTCGGTATGAATGAAAAAACGAAGTCGGTTAGCACTCCGCTTGCTCCTCATTTTAAGCTTAGTGATGCTATGTCACCTAAGAATGAAGCTGAACGAGAATATATGTCAAGAGTACCATACGCGAATGCTATTGGTAGCTTGATGTATGCAATGGTTTGCACAAGGCCAGATATTTCACACGCTGTTGGAGTTGTAAGCAGGTACATGCACAATCCTGGAAAGGATCATTGGCAGGCTGTAAAATGGATTCTACGGTATATTCATAATACTGTAGATGTTGGTTTGGTTTTCGAGCAGAAAGATAGTCAATATCTTGTTGGATATTGTGACTCAGATTATGCAGGTGATTTGGACAAACGAAGATCAACTACTGGTTATGTTTTACTATTGCAAATGCACCAGTTAGTTGGAAGTCTACTTTGCAGTCAACAGTTGCTTTGTCTACCACTGAGGCAGAGTACATGGCAATTACAGAGGCTGCGAAGGAAGCAATTTGGCTTCAAGGATTGCTTAGAGAGCTTGGTATTGGACAAGAAGAAATCACAATATTTTGTGATAGTCAGAGTGCTATTCAATTAGCAAAGAACCAAGTTTATCATGCAAGGACGAAGCACATTGACGTCCGATATCATTTCATACGAGAAATCATAGAAGATGGTGGAGTCATAATACAGAAAATTCATACTACGGATAATCCTGCCGATATGTTGACAAAAGTGGTGACTGCGGTCAAGTTTCAACATTGTTTGAACTTGATCAACATTGTTGAACATTGAAGATTATGGTTGAAGACACAATCAAAATTGTTGTTGAGAGAAAGTTGAAAATGGAGAATCTTGCCAAGGTGGAGATTTGTTAAATTTGACAAGATTCAAAAATGAATTAATGAGAAGATATGGTAGTTAGGAGGATAATTCTTCATTGGTAGAAAAGTCAAGATAGCATCTTTTGTAGGTGAAATTTAGGTGAACCATAAATTGGTTTCACAAGGTAAATCTTGACATTTTTGACATATTGTGATGTCATGGATGACATCAATAGGAAGAATTCACTCCTATAAATAGGTAGCTCCTAATTCATTTGTAACACACCTCTCACTTGTCTTCTCATCTCCAAAGGCATTTGTTCTTCTTTCTCTCTTGTAGTATTTCACTTGTACTCTTTTGGAGTGAAATAAATATTGGTTGGTTGTGTCTGAGGACTAGGCAAAAGAAAACAAAAGTTTGCCGAACCTCGTTAATTCTTGGTGTTCCTTTTGTTGTTGTCTCATTTACTATTTATTAGCTACATTTAGATATAGCAGTTGTGATTCTATCACTCTCTATATATTTGGCTTCCGCAACAGACCCAAGCAACAATTTTTCAGCACAAGAGAAAATAAGTTTTACTGAACTTCAACAGAAAACAAAACCTCCACATCCTCAAGGTTGATGAAACAGAGTAATCAGAATAAGAAAAGAGGAAGCTCACGTGTAATTTCACAAAAAGGGTGGTTTGGTGAGGGGGGAAGGAAACAGAACTTTGCGAAGCCAAAACACGAATAAGCTCAAAAGCTTTGAAATCTTTCATGGCTGCAAGCATCAGTTAAGACTTATGAGACAGAGAAGACGCACCTTGAAATGGAACTTTCTCCTAAATCTCATATACCCACCTGAGATGCCATGCCAAGAAACAGTTTTCAACTCGAGAAAAAACATGTCAAATTGCTTTTTTGAGTTATACCAGAGAGAGTAATAAGAACAAGAAAAGTAGAAAGTGGTGTAGCTTCACCAAAAGGGTGATTTCGTAACAAAAAAATTGAACTTTGTGGGGCAACACACGATAAGCTCATAAACTATGAAACATTCATGGCTGCAAGCATCAGTTTGCCTATGAGACAGAGAAGAAGGACCATAAAATGGAACTGCTCCCAAAATCTTATAAACCCGCCTAAATGTCGTGCCAAGCAACAGTTCTTTAGCTCGACAGGCAACATGTTTGATTGAACATCAACGGATGAAAACATACATATCTTTTCTTCATTTTGTATAAAACGAAGTAGAGTGAGTAATAAGAATGCGAAAAAAGGAAGTGCATGTGCAACATCACAAAAGAGTGGTTCAGTGAGGGGTGTGAAAGGAACTGAACTTTGCCAAGTAAAAACATGAATCAGCTCAAAAGCATTGAAATCTGTCGTGGCTGCAAACAACAGTTAGACTTTATGAGACAGTAAAGGAACACCATGAAATGGAAATTTAATTCCAAAATCTCATAATCCCACCTGAGGTGGGAAGCAATAGTTTAATCAGCTCGAGAGAAAACAAGTATTATTGAAATCCCACGGAAGATAAAACATCCACATCCTCATCGCTTATAAAATAGAGCAGAGAGAGTAACTAGAATAAGAAAAGAGGAAGCTCATGTGTAATTTCACGAAAAGAAACTGAACCTTACCAAGCCAAAACACGAATTAGCTCAAAAGCTTTGAAATTTGTCATGGCTGCAAACATCAGTTAGCCTTATGAGACAAAGAAGAAGCACCGTGAAATGGAACTGCTCATGTGTAATTTCACGAAAAGAAACTGAACCTTACCAAGCCAAAACACGAATTAGCTCAAAAGCTTTGAAATTTGTCATGGCTGCAAACATCAGTTAGCCTAGCCTTATGAGACAAAGAAGAAGCACCGTAAAATGGAACTTTCTCCAAAATCTCATATACCCAGCTGAGGTGCCATGCCGAGCAACAGTTTTCAACTCGACAAAAAACATGTTAAATTGCTTTTTTGAGTTATACCACAGAGACTATTAAGTACAAGAGAAGTAGAAAGTCGTGTAGTTTCACAAAAAGGATGACTTAGTGACAAAAAAATTGAACATTGTGGTGCCAAAACACTATCAATTCAAAAACTGTGAAACCCAGCATGGCTGCAAGCATCAGTTTGCCTATGAGACAGAGAAGAAGGACCCTAAAATGGAACTTCTCCCAAAATCTCATAGACCCACCAGAAGTGTCACGCCAAGCAACAGTTCTTTAGCTCGACAGGTAACATCTTTGATTGAAAACATTCAAATCTTCATTGTGTACAAAACAAAGTAGAGTGAGTAATAAGAATGCGAAAAAAGGAAGTGCATGTGCAACATCACAAAAAGAGTGGTTCAATGAGGGATGTGAAAGGAACTGAACTTTGCCAAGTGAAAACATGAATCAGCTCTAAAGCATCTAAATCCGTGTTAGCCTTTATGAGACAGTAAAGAAACACCGTGAAATGGAAACTTAATTCCAAAATCTCATAAAATTCAGTTTAATCAGCTCGATAGAAAACAAGTATTATTGAAATCCCACAGAATATAAAACATCTACATCCTCATCGCTTAGAAAATGGAGCAGAGAGGGTAATTAGAATAAGAAAAAAGGAAGCTCATGTGTAATTTCACGAAAAGAATCTGAACCTTGCCAAGACAAAACACAAATCAGCTCAAAAGCTTTGAAATCTGTCATGGCTGCAAGCGTCAGTCAGCCTTATGAGACAGAGAAGATGCACCATTGAATGGAACTTTCTCCAAAATCTCATATACCCACCTGAGGTGCCATGCCAAGCAACAGTTTTCAACTCGACAAAAAACATGTTAAGTTGCTTCTTTGAGTTATACCAGAGAAGTAATAAGTACAAGAAAAGTAGAAAGTCGTGTAGTTTCACAAAAAGGGTGATTTAGTGACTAAAAAGTTGGAACTTAGTGGTGCCAAACACGATAAGCTCATAAGTTGTGAAACCCAGCATGGCTGCAAGCATCAGTTTGTCTATGAGACAGAGAAGAAGGACCATAAAATGGAACTTCTCCAAAAATTTCATAGACCCACCTGAAGTGCCACGCCAAGAAACAGTTCTTTAGCTCGACATGCAGCATGTATGATTGAATATCAACGGATGGAAACATCCAAATCTTCATTGTTCATAAAACGAAGCAGAGTGAGTAATAAGAATAAGGAAAGAGGGAGTTGATGTGTTGTATCATGAAAAGGGTGGTTCGGTGAGGGGTGGGAAAGAAACTACATATTGCCAAGTAAAATCATGAATTAGCTCAAAAGCACTGAAATCAATTGTGGCTGCAAACAACAGTTAGTCTTATGAGATAGAGAAGAAACACCATGAAATGAAAACTTAATTCAAAAATCTCATAGACCCACTTGAGGTGTTGTGCCAAACAACAGCTTAAGAGAAAACAAATACAAATTTTACTGAACTTCCATGAAAAGTAATAAGAATAAGAAAGGAGGAAGCTCATGTGTAACACATGAAAAAGGGTGGTTGGGTGGTTGGGTGGAGGGGGGGGAGAGGAAAAAAACTGAACTTTGCCAAGACCAATCACGAAACAGCTCAAAAGCTTTGAAATCATGGCTACGAGCATCAGTTACCCTTATGAGACAGAAGACGCACCATGAAATGAAAATTTCTCGGAAATCTCATAGACCCACCTGAGGTACCATGCTAAGCAACAGTTTTCAACTAGAGGAAAAACATGTTAAATTGCTTCTTTGAGTTATACAAAAGAGCGTAATAAGAATAAGAAAAGTAGAAGGTCGTGTAGTTTCAACAGTTTAATGACAAAAGCATTGAACTTTGTGGTGCCAAAACACGATAAGCTGGGAAGCACAATCAGTTTGCCTATGAGACAGAGAAGGTGGACCATAAAATGGAATTTCTCCCAAAATCTCATAGACCCACCAGAGGTGTCCCGCCCAGCAACAGTTCATTAGCTCGACAGGCAACATTTTTGATTAAACATCAACGAAAGAAAACATCCAAACCTTCATAGTGTATAAAACGGAGCATAGTGTGTAATAAGAATAAAAAAAGAAGCAGTGCATGTGTTATATCACAAAAAGGATGGTTCGGTCAGGGGTTTAAAAGAAACTGAACTTTGACTAGTAAAAACATGAAGCAACTCAAAAGCATTGAAATCCATTGTGGCTGCAAACAACAGTTAGCCTTATGAGACAAAGAAGAAACACCATGAAAAGGAAATTAAATTCAGAAATCTCATAAACCCACCTGAGGTGCAGTGCCAAGCAACAGTTTAATCAGCTCAAGAGAAAACAAGTTTTATTGAACTTCCACAGAAGACAACCTCCAGATCCTCATCGTTTATAAGAAGCTAATGTGTAATTTCACGAAAAGGGCGGTTCGGGGGGGGAGAACAAACTAAACTTTACAAAGCCAAAACACGAATCAGCTCAAAAGCTTTGAAATCTGTCATGGCTGCAAGCATCAGTTAGCCTTACGAGACAAAGATCTCCTAAATCTCATGCCAAACAACAGCTCTCAACTCGAGAAAAAACATGTTAAATTGCTTTATTAAGTTATACCAGAGAGAGTAATAAGAACAAGAAAAGTAGAAAGTCGTGTAGTAGTGACAACAAGATTGAACTTTGTGGTGCCAAAACACGATAAGCTCAAAATCTGTGAAACCCAACATGGCTGCAAGCATCAGTTTGCCCATGAGACAGAGAAGGACCATAAAATGAAACTTTTCCCAATATCTCTTAGACCCATCTGAAGTGTCATGCCAAGCAGCGGGTCTATAGCTCGACAGGCAACATGTTTGATTGAACATCAACGCATGAAAACATCCAAATCTTCATTGTGTATAAAACGAAGCATAGTGAGTGATAAGATTACAAAAAGAGGAAGTGCCTGTGCAATATCATTAAAAGAAAGGTTCAGTGAGGGGTGTGAAAGAAACTGAACTTTGCCGAGTAAAAACACGAATCAGCTCAAAAGCATTGAAATCCATCGTGGCTGCAAACAACAGTTAGCTTTATGAGACACAGAAGAAACACCATAAAATGGAAATTAAATTCAAAAATCTCATAGACCCACCTGAGATGTCGTGCCAAGCAACAGCTTAATTAGCTCAAGAGAAAACAAGTTTAAATGAACTTCCACAGAAGACGAGACCTCCACATCTTCATCGTTTATAAAATAGAGGAGAGTGGGTAATAGAGAAAGAGAAGAGGAAGCTCATGTGTGATTTCACGAAAAGGGTGGTTCGGTGAGGGGGGAAAAGAAACTAAACTTTACAAAGCCAAAACACGAATCAGCTCAGAAGCTTTGAAATCTGCCATGGCTGCAAACGATCACTTAGCCTTATGAGACAAAGAAGAACACCATGATACCCACCTGAGGTGCCATGCCAAGCAACAGTTCTCAACTCGAGAAAAAACATGTTAAATTGTTTTAATAAGTTATACCAGAGAGAACAATAAAAACAAGAAAAGTAGAAAGTCGTGTAGTAGTGACAAGAAAATTGAACTTTGTGGTGCAAAAACACGATAAGCTCTGTGAAACCCAGCATGGCTGCAAGCATCAGTTTGCCCATGAGACAGAGAAGAAGGATCATAAAATGGAACTTTTCCCAAAAATCTCTTAGACCCACCTAAAGTGTCATGCAAAGCAACGGGTCTTTAGCTCGCCAGGCAACATGTTTGATTGAACATGAACGCATGAAAACATCCAAATCTTCATTGTGTATAAAATTAAGGACAAAAAGAGAAAGTGCATGCGCAATATCACAAAAAGAGAGGTTTGGTGAGGGGTGCGAAAGAAACTGAACTTTGCCAAGTAAATACACGAATCAGCTCAAAAGCATTGAAATCCATCGTGGCTGCAAACAACAGTTAGGATTCCAAAATCTCATAGACCCACCTGAGGTGCCGTGCCAAGCAACAGATTAATCAGCTCGAGAGAAAACAAGTTTTATTGAAATTACACCGAAGATAAAACCTTCACATCCTCATTGCTTATAAAATAGAGCAGAGAGAGTAATAAGTATGAGAAAAGAGGAAGCTCGTGTGTAATTTCACGAAAAGGGTGGTTTGGTGAGGAAGGACAAAGAAACTAAACTTTGCCATGCAGAAAGAAGAATCAGCTCAAAAGCTTTGTGATCTTTCATGGCTGCAAGCATCAAGTTAGCTTAGGAATTAGACAAGACACACCAAGAAAAGTGGAACTTTCTCCTAAATCTTATGCCAAGCAACAGTTCTCAACTCGAGAAAAAACATCTTACATTGCTTTATTAAGTTATACCAGAGAGAGTAATAAGAACAAAAAAAGTAGAAAGTCGTGTAGTAGTGACAAAAAGATTGAACTTTGTGGTGCCAAAATACGATAAGCTCAAAAGCTATGAAACCCAGCATGGCTGCAAGCATCAGTTTGCCCATGAGACAGAGAAGAAGGACCATAAAATGGAACTTTTCCCAAAATCTCTTAGACCCACCTAAAGTGCCATGCCAAGCAACGGGTCTTTAGCTCGCCAGGCAACATGTTTGATTGAACATCAACGCATGAAAACATCCAAATCTTCATTGTGTATAAAACGAAGCAGAGTGACTGATAAGAATACAAAAAGAGGAAGTGCATGTGCAATATCACAAAAAGAGAGGTTCGGTGAGGGGTGTGAAGAAACTGAACTTTGCCAAGTAAAAACACGAATCAGCTCAAAAGCATTGAAATCCATCGTGGCTGCAAACAACAGTTAGGCTTATGAGAAAGAGAAGAACCACCATGAAATGGAAATTTAATTCCAAAATCTCATAGACCCACCTGAGGTGCCGTGCCAAGCGACAGATTAATCAGCTCGAGAGAAAACAAGTTTTATTGAAATTACACTGAAGATAAAACCTTCACATCCTCATTGCTTATAAAATAGAGCAGAGAGAGTAATAAGAATAAGAAAAGAGGAAGCTCATGTGTAATTTCACGAAAAGGGTGGTTTGGTGAGGAAGGACAAAGAAACTGAACTTTGCCAAACAGAAACAAGAATCAACTCAAAAGCTTTTTGATCTTTCATGGCTGCAAGCATCAGGTTAGCTTAGGAATTAGACAAGACACACCAAGAAAAGTGGAACTTTTTCCTAAATCTCATGGTATCAATTTACAGATATAGCATATGCCCTTTGTGGAACTTTTTCCTAAATCTCATGGTATCAGTTTTCAGATATATCCTTTGTGGAAGCAACACACAAGTTATTAGACTAAACAATTAAAACTGAATCAAATCACCATCATTAGTCACTTCATTATGATGTTTTCAGCAGCCAACCTCTCTAGTCTACTGAACCTCAAAACATTAACAAACTCAGAAAAAATGAACTATATAATTCCCATTCTCCAAACGGACACTATTTTCAACTTTTAAGAAACAATCAAAGTCAAAAAATTCTAGACCATGTAAAGCAAAATAGCTAATCAGGACACAATCCATCAATTATGCTTCACCCACAAAATCAGTTAACAACGTAACTTAAAAAAGCAAGTTCCTGAATTATTTAAAAAAAGAATGCAGGCAAGAATTCCAAGAAAATCAAACAATATTACTAGAGCAGATGGAACGCCTTGAACATAGGCTCCAAATAGCCTCACACTTTCGCTTAATTCTTGAACGTAGGCTGTAAGAATCTTAACATATGCATTTAAGAATACCAATTTGCTTCAAAAAGACAAGAATTCCCTTCGATTTACTTAAAATATGTATCTAAGAATACCAATTTTACTTCAAAAGGCAACAATTTCCTTAATCAACTTTTTCTATTTTTTTCTTCAAAGAAAACCATTGCTTAAAAAAAAAATGGGCAAATTGATTGGTGACGGAAATTGATTTTAGGGTTTATGGTCGGACATAGTCGCCGGAGAGTTAGCTTCTGTAATTTGACGACTTCTAAATTACGCAGTGCGTCTTTTTATAGTTATTGAACCGTGTGGCTTCTAACCTACGCAGTGTTTTTTTTACGCGGGTGAAAAACAAAAATAATAAACGCGGAAAAAAAATACTTACTATACAATATAGTATTATTTTTAATAAATTTTTTTCCTAGTACTTATCTGTTGCTAACTCGTTTTTTATTTTAATTTAAAATTGGTGTAGACTGATTTAGAATATGAAATTTTAATTCTAAGTTATTGGATTACAAATTAACATAACACCATTTTTTTCTTTGTTAATGGTAGTTGTAAAAAAAATTATATATATATATATATTAAATTAATTTTTAAAAATTAAGTATAAAATTTAGCTTAAAATAACTGTATTTGATATTGAATGATACATCCATTTATACTTTTTATTTCGAACCTTAGAAACTATTTTTTTTTTCAAACCCTCTTAATAGTTATCCTGAATCGTCACTTATTACGCCTTAATTCAAAGTCTTCCTAGAGCTAATAAGACAAAATGAGGTCGTTAAGCCATCACAAATACAATCTCCTGAAAAAATTTCACAACAAATATATATATTATATGTCATCCTATTTTGATCTTTCATTCCCGTTAGTCTCATGCCATCAACAATACAATATCCTAAAAAAATTCACAGCAAATATATATGTTATATGCAATTATAAATTGGTCTTTCATTCCCGTTAGTCATTCAGTATATTTATTACCATGATAACTAAGCAATATATAATACGTGTAATAAATACACTAAACTGGCCCCCTTTTTTTAATTTCATACATAAATTATTTAGAGTATGAGTTTCATACATAAACTAAATCATTTATTATTAGCCTGAGAAACACACCTCAGTAGTACGTGTAATGTGCTCTCTCATTTATTTGAAAAACTTTGACATATAAAATTCACATAAAGAAAAATATGTCATCTCGAAAAAAATTAAATAATAAACAACTAATAGTAATAAAAAAATTAAAAGAAAATACATAAAGACACCCCTAAACTTGACAGCAAAACTTATTTAAGTAGTTTAACTATACAAACGTCCCTTTCTTTACGTCCCTTTCTTTCCTACTACTGACCCGGAAATTGCGTAGATTGTTTTGCTTGGGATTCCCTAAGTAACCAAACCAATCCCTGTCATTCACACGGAAAATGGTCTGTTTTGAGTGAATTTTGCCCAACTTTTGTCAGATCAAGTTTCATTCATTCTTTAATGGAATAGGGAACGGGCAGAGCTGCGGCGGATTATCAAAATAGATTGTGATGGCTCCTAAAGTGAAGAAAGACACTTTCCAATCAATTACAACAGGACTTCGACCGCTCTTAGTTCTTGGACCGAATGGAAAAGATGCAAAGCTAAGAGAGAGGCGGAAGACTTACACAACTGAAAGAACAGAAGGAAAGGTGTAAATACCATGAAATAAGGTTTGATCCTATTCATGGAGATTTCGTAACAATTCAAAAAATGGAAAGTTCGACACAATTGGTATTTTTTTTGGAAATTGGAATTCATTGGGCCCTTAGGAACATGTCTTCTAATTGAGAATTTGTATTCATCTTACCATTTAATAACTCATAGTACAAACGTTTAAATACCCCTTAACAATATTGAAGTGAATTAAATGTCACCTAAGAACTGACGTGGTAAAGTGAGTATATTCATTCTCCCCAAATCGTGTGAAATAATAAAAATAAAAAATTGAAAGGTAAAATCTTACACATGACAATTTTTTATTGGTCAATGTATAACTAATAATTTTTAAAAATAATATACAAGTTAAAGTTACAAAAAAAAATGTGTAATTTTTGGTTGGAAGTAAATGAAATTTGTGACTTCAATTTTTTTAAAATCTTTTAAATCTTTTTGCTCTCTCTTTATTTCGTTGGCTTCCCTAAATGTCTTCTTCCCCATTTAAGCACTCCTTATATCTTTCTTCTTCCATATTAAAATTTTCCCTTCATCTTTGTCCGTTGCCTCACCCGCCCTTCACTAATCACAAAACCCAACACCTAATTCATATTATCGAATGTAAATTTTCTTGAATTTTAAGTAACTCATTTTGAATTTCATTAGATGTGATGCAAAAAATGTGGAGAAAATACATTTAAAAAAACAATTAAACTTGACATCAAAATTTACTTTAGTACTTTAACTACAGAAAAATTTATTTACCCCCTAATCTCATTTGAAGTGAATAAATATAACTCTAAGAATACAAAACCAATCTCACAATGACAGGTGCATTACACACGCACCAAGTCATTGTCATATCAACGCTACATCATTGCACGTCAGAACAACGTTGAAAATCAGTTTTAAAATTTTAATTTTTTTCTTCCTTGATTCAATTTAAAATTTTAATTTTTTACTTCACCTCCATTAGCGTTTTCTTAGTCCTCTCTTCAATGACTTCCTTGTTTTCAACATCAATTTCTTCTAATAATTTCATCAAACTTTTTTGAGAAAATTCTGGTGTGCATTTTATATCAATATTCCTTGATGTAAGATCGCAACAATATGGATCGTCCACTAAATTTTTTATCTATTTATTGCTCTCTTTGTTACTTGAGAGCAAACAAATATGCTGAAAAGTAGATAATTTTACCCTTTTACATACAATCCTCTTTCAAATGTTTTTTCGTCAAAAATCCTTATTTTTTCATGACATACAATTCTAATAATCTTTGAAATCATAAAAATGTGTTGATAGGATTTTCTTTTGTTTGACAGAAACTTCAATTTTAATAGATCTGGAAATAAAATATAAGATTAATATGCATACGAGGTGGGGTGCGATGGGGTATTCGAAGAAGGAGAAAGGAGGCGAAATAAGAAATTTAAAATAAGAGAAAATTGTATAAACGCATGTAAATACATATATCTTTGTCTTATACACTTATAATTATACAATACAAATATCTCCCTCCCAAGTATCTGTTGCCTTTCTCGTTTTATACAAATTCAAATTATATATAATTTCTCTCTTTCTCATTTTATACAATTCGATTCAATTGTATTTCCCTGCACAAGTCTCTTTTTGCCTTTCTCTCTTTCTCGTTTTATACAATTCAAATTGTATATAATTTCTTTCTTTCTCGTTTTAAACAATTCAAATTATATATAATTTCTCTCTTTCTCGTTTTATACAATTCGCTTCAATTGTATATGTGTAGCAAATAATACATATATAAGTTTGCTATGGAGCGCAATTATGCAAACTTTGCTATAACATACAAATATGAATTTTATGTTTGTTATATGTGAAAGTTGCCTTTTTTTTAATGCCACATCAGTATTAAGGATGATATTTATTCACTTTAAATAAAATTTAGGGTGGGTAAATAAACACCTGTATAGATAAAGTGCTAAAGTAAGTTTTGTTGCCAAATTCATAATTATTATTTTTATGTATTTTCCCAAAAAATTAATGAATATTGAGGAAGAAAACAACTATTGAAGGCTGGAAATTCAAAAAAAAAAAAAAGATAGTGAAGGTTCAAAATGGTGAGACTATGATATGGTATGTGAGAATGATATTTTATTCTCAGAATTGTATTTAATTCATTCAAAGATGAGAGGGTAATTAAACACCCCTATAGTTTAAGTGCTAAAGTAAGTTGTGCTATCAAATTTATGCATTTTTTTATCCATTTTCTCAAAAATTAAAGATTGAAGTAGTACTCTTGAAATATCATTCTCAGGATAGTTAAGTATGAAACTCACTCTCAATAATTTAAGTGTAAATTAAACAAAGGGAGATGTTTTTTTACTTCGTAGATTCATGAATGTTAACCTTTACACTCTCCGCACAACTCAATTCATGTGACAATCTTTTATTATGAATAACTCCTGTAAAATAATTTCTTTTTATATATATATATATATAAAAAGGACAAAAATTCTCTTGAACTATGAAAATATCTTCAACTAATAATTTAATCCAGAAATGCCCTCACCGTCAATAATCTAGCCTACAAATACATCTATTGTTACCTAATGGGTCAAAAATAAAGAGGCTAGTATGACATACAAACAGTTGAGTGCTGTAACAATCAAATTGCTTTATATGGAAACTGTACAATTCGTTTCCATTTCCTATTTTTCGTGAACGTGTCGAGAGAGAGAGAGTTAAAGTACATCATTTGTTAGTTAAATCTGTATAGATGTATCATGCTTCAGATCCAGATATGTCGATTGCAGACTGGATATCTTTTTGACACCAGGTTTGTGGAGTATTTGCACATTTTAAGACGGGCATAATATATCAACCTTTAGAAAAGGAATAGAATAAGATATAAAGTGTAGTAAAAGGTTTAAGAATGTAGGTGAGTACCTAATCATGTATTAGGAAGCAGGATCAATGTTTAAGTGAATAACCTATCAAAAGATGGAGATACATTATAAAATAACCATTAAAACTGCAAAATCAGAATGGCGTTGTTCAATATCTCCCACATTAATCATGGAAAAGATATTTGCCCTTATGCATAGTGAATGGGT
>CM040619.1:73135218-73153206 GCA_022817965.1 Solanum lycopersicoides | reverse complement strand
AAATTTCTCTTGAAACTATGAAAATATCTATCTTCAACTAATAATTTAATCCAGAATGCCCCTCACCGTCATAATCTACCTACAAATACATCTATTGTTACTAATGGTCAAAATAAGAGGCTAGTATGACATACAAACAGTTGAGTGCTGTAACAATCAAATTGCTTTATATGAAACTGTACAATTCGTTTCCATTTCCTATTTTTCGTGAACGTGTCGAGAGAGAGAGAGAGTTAAAGTACATAATTTGTTAGTTAAATCTGTATAGATGTATCATGCTTCAGATCCAGATTATGTCGATTGCAGACTGGATATCTTTTTGACACCAGGTTTGTGGAGGATTTGCACATTTTAAGACAGGCATAATATATCAACCTTTAGAGAAAGGAATAGAATAAGCTATAAAGTGTAGTAAAAGGTTTGAGAATGTAGGTGAGTACCTAATCATGTATTAGGAAGCAGGATCAATGTTTAAGTGAATAACCTACCAAAAGATGGAGATACATTATAAATAACCATTAAAACTGCAAATCAGAATAGCGTTTGTTCAATATCTCCCACATTAATCATGGAAAAGATATTGCCCCTTATGCATAGTGAATGGGTAAAATTTGACCCTATTCCTTTTTTTCTTTAGCAAATTGAGGCTCAGACTGAACCTTGCCAAGCCAAAACAAGAATCAGCTCAAAAGCTTTGAAATTTGTCATGGCTGCAAGCATCAGTTAGCCTAATATGGACAAAGAAGGCGTACTGTGAAATGGAAGTTTCTCCAAAATCTCATATAACCAACCGAGGTGACATGCCAAGCAACAGTTTTCAACTGGAGAAAAAACGTGTTAAATTGTTTTGTTGATTTGTACCATAGAGAGTAATAAGAACGAGAAAAGTAGAAGTTCGTGTAGTTTCAACAAAAGGGCGATTTAATGACAATAAAAATTGAACTTTGTGGTGCTAAAACACCATAAGCTCAAAAGCTGTACAACCCAACATGGCCGCAAGCATCAGTTTTCCTATGAGACAAAGAAGGACCATAAAATAAAACTTTTCCCAAAATCTCATTGACCCACCTGAAGTGTCATGCCAAGCAGCGGGTCTTTAGCTCGACAGGCAACATGTTTTATTGAACATCAACGCATGAAAACATCCAAATCTTCATTGTGTATAAAACGAAGTAGAGTGAGTGATAAGATTACAAAAAGAGGAAGTGGATGTGCAATATAACAAAAAGAGAGGTTTGGTGAGGGGTGCGAAAGAAACTGAACTTTGCCAAGTAAAAACACGAACCAGCTCAAAAGCATTGAAATCCATCGTGGCTGCAAACAACAGTTAGGCTTATGAGAAAGAGAAGAACCACCATGAAATGGAAATTTAATTCCAAAATCTCATAGACCCACCTGAGGTGACGTGCCAAGCAACAGATTAATCAGCTCAAGAGAAAACAAGTTTAAATGAAATTACACCGAAGATAAAACCTTCACATCCTCATTGCTTATAAAATAGAGCAGAGAGAGTGATAAGAATAAAAAAAGAGGAAGATCATGCGTAATTTCACAAAAAGAATCAGAAACAAGAATCAGCTCAAAAGCTTTGTGATCTTTCATGGCTGCAAGCATCAAGTTAGCTTAGGAATTAGACAAGACACACCAAGAAAAGTGGAACCTCTTCCTAAATCTCATTGTATCAATTTTCAGATATAGCATATGCCCTTTGTGGAAGCAACACAAAAGTTAGCAGGTGCAATTAGTCTTAACGATTAAAACTGCATCAAATCATGCCTTGCCATTGTTAGTCGCTTCACTATGATGCCTCTACTGAACCTCAAAACATTAACAAAATCAGAAAAAATGAACTATATAATTCCCATTCTCAAACAGGACACTATTTTCAACTTTTAAGAAACAATCAAAAGTCAAAAAATCTAGACCATGTAAAGGAAAATAGCTAATCAAGAAACAATCCATCAATTTTGCTTCACCCCCAAAATCAGTTAACATAACTTCAAAAAGCAAGTTCTTGAATTATTTAAAAAGAGAATGCAGGCAAGAATTCCAAGAAAATCAAACAATAGAGAGTTGTCAAACTTCCCTTCTTTCCTTTTTAGTGGGAAGAGCAGTAATATTACAAGAGCAGATGTAACGCCTGGAAAATTGATTCAGGATTTTCCAGGGTTTTGATCAGAAATCGTCAATAGAAGAGAAGCCTGACCGAACTGCGCTCCAAATAACCTCACACTTTCGCTTAATTTTTGAACGTAGGCTGCAAGAATCTTAACATATGCATTTAAGAATACCAATTTTACTTCAAAAGGCAACAATTTCCTTAACAAGATAATCAAGTTTTTTTATTTTCTCTTCAAAGAAAACCATTGCTTCAAAAAAACAATTGGCAGATTGATCGGTGACGGAAATCGATTTTAGGGTTTATGGTCGGACATAGTCGCCGGAGAGTTAGCTTCTGTAATTTGACGACTTATAAATTACGCTAAACTCAAAAGCTGGGAAACCCAGCATGGGCGCAAGCATCAGTTTGCCTATCAGACAGAGAAGAAGGGCCATAAAATGAATCTTTCCAAAAAATATCATAGACCCACCTAAAGTGCCAGCCCAAGCAACAGTTCTTTAGCTCGACAGGCAACATGTTTGTTTGAACAACAACGGATGGAAACATCCAAATCATCATTGTGTATAAAACGAAGCAGAGTGAGTAATAAGAATAGGAAAAGAGGAAGTCGATGTGTAGTATCACGAAAAGGGCGGTTCGGTGAGGGATGGGAAAGAAACTGAATATTTCCAAGTAAAAACATGAATCAGCTCAAGAACACTGAAATCCATTGTGGCTGCAAACAACAATTAGCCTTATGAGACAGAAAAAACCTTCTTTGGGCTCCCACAATATATATGCAAACCAAAAGAACAATCAGTTCAGAGTACAGCTTTAAAGGTAAAGTATGTAATCACTATTTACCATTTGTTTGAATTGTGAGAAAAGTAGAAGTACTTGGAGTGCAGTTGCTTCCTTCAAACTGGTTGGTTGTTAAATACATCACGAACAATGACTGCAAAAAGAAAAATCTCAAAAAAAATTCTGATTGGCAAACAACAGTCAACTCTTGTATCAGGAAGGCTTTTATACATAATTACATGTTGTACCAACATCTTATCTAGAATCATCAATTCCAAGATTGAAGCAGTATTATCCTGACAATAGAATAGATATATCTATTCTGAGGATAGTTTAAGTATGAAACTCACTCTCAATAATTTAAGTAACTTAAGTGTAAACTAAACAGGGGGAGATGTTTTTTTCACTTTGTAGTTTCATGAATGTTAACCTTTACACTCTCCGCTCAACTCAACTCATGTGACAATCTTTTATTTTGAATAACTCCTGTAAAATAATTTCTTTTTATATATATAAAAAAAAGGACAAAAATTCTCTTGAACTACGAAAATATCTTCAACTAATAATTTAATCCAGAAATTCCCTCACCGTCAATAATTTAGCCTACAAATACCTCTATTGTTACCTAATGGATCAAAAATAAAGAGGGCTAGTATAACATACAAACAGTTGAGTGCTGTAACAATCAAATTGCTTTATATGGAAACTGCACAATTCGTTAAAGTACATCACTATAAATAAGCATTAAAACTGCAAATCAGAACGGCGTGGGTACAATATCTCCCACATTAATTATGGAAAAGATATTGCTCCTTATGCATAGTAAAGGTGTAAATTTGACCCTATTCTCTTGTTTTCTTTAGCAAATTGAGGCTCAGATTTGTGTGAAGATAAGGCCAAAGAGAAGCCAACGACACCATGGATGCAACAAACAATTGCATGTGTGAGTTATGTGTCTCAATTACAGGCCATACCAGGTTCACCCGCCAAGATACGGGTTGGATAATCTCAGTGCTCGAATTTAGTTAGCCCAGAAATCATCACTGCCTCTTTAATAAATTTTCTTAGTCATGCTGTTGTTGTTGTATAGTTGTTTATTGCCTTATGAGCATACGTTTAAGAGTGCAAAAATGCAAAGAAACCCAGAAACTCAAGTGTACTCTCTGTCTCCTTTTTTAAGGGTTGTTAGTTTGTTTTAAAAAATGGAGAATCATAGGCAAAGCATAGAGATAAGGGCAACCACCCTTGATAGAAATCCCATACTCTCTGCTGCCTTGCCTCATTCTTGAATTTTTTAGGCTAACCTAACAAAAGGGAATTCACAAGACTTCAAGCGTCTTTCTGCCAATGCCAATTCTTCCTCCTGAGGCTCAGATTTGTAATAAAACCAGGCAAAAGGAGACAAAGTAACCGCCATGGCTGCAGACCTCCATTGCAAAACGCTGATGCCTTACCGGGTTACCTTGCCAAGATAAGGGTAGCTCCAATGCCTGACCCAACTCAATACTACTTCATTTGTCATCATCACAGCCTTACCCTATAATTAAAAGCTAGCATTGGTAGATAGTACCCTGGTCCTTTGTGGGGACTAGAGAAGTTGTTTCCAATAGACCTCAGCACAAGAAAATCACAGTCCAGAACCTTAATGATGGGGGGAAAGCCCAAAACTGTAGTGTACTCTATCTATGTCTCTTTCGCTTTTTAAGGGCTGTTGATATGTTTAGAAAATGAAAGAATCACAGGCAAATCATAGAGTAGGGCAACCACCCTTGAACAAAAATCCCATTATTCTCTCTGTTGCCTCATTCTGAGTTAATGTAACAAAAAGGGGTTCACAAGTAATTAATTGCAAAACAGAGATGCAAACTAGCATAAGTGCAAAACTACAAAAAAATCAGGGCTTACCAGAGAAGGGAGGCAACCCCCCCTCAAAAATGGACCTTAAGAGACAATGGACACAAATGACCCTTGAAAATCCTTCTTGCTTTAAACAAGATGGAGCACAGAACTAATATAAACTGTTGATGATACCACAGAATGGAATAACTAGCATGAGAAGAAGTGCTTGTCATGCTTTGTTTTCCACATTTACACCGGCAAATATCCTTATGAGAGAGGAATGTGAATGTCAAAGAGAATAAGCTATAAAGTTGAGCAACTAGCCTGTATGAACAACCATAATCAGTAATTCAGTACTACAATACCTTTCCCTTCTAAGACTGATCTGCAAATGGTTTGCATGGAATACAATATGACAGGGACAAGTATAAGAGAATGTTACAGCAAGAAGTGTGACAGATGTTGGATTTTTGTGAAATGATTGGATTATGCCAGTGCTTAAAAGTATAAAGAAAGCATCTCCAATTGGATTGAAAATAACACTGAGATCGGTAACAATATATGCATATATATATCTATTGACCTGCAAAAGAGAAAGGATCTTTGCTTTTTCTCAATGGAGTATTATTTTTTCCAGATACGAGAAGGGAGGATACAAACTCTATCTGAATGTTTGAGGAGAGAATTTAGGATTACGATAAACACATTACGAACCATAATATCTCATGATTTCTATGAGGTAATTTATTTTTAAAAATTAAGCAAACATATTCACAAATAGGTGAGTAACTAGCCTGTAGGAACAACCATAATCAGTACTGCAATACCTTTCCCTTCTAAGACTGATCTGCAAATGGTTTGCATGTAATACAATATGACAGGGACAAGTATAAGAGAATGTTACAGCAAGAAGTGTGACAGATGTTGGATTTTGTGAATCAGATTTAAGTTCCTGCTTAAACCAAAACAATATTACTTCATGCTCATAGTTAGGTTTAGCTTTGATGAAATCTTGCAAAATTTAATGCAATGCAATTTCTGGTAAGTGACAATTTTTTCAAGTTCGATACACTGGTCGTGTGATCAAAATATAAACAAAGATCATAACTTACCTGGTAAATGATCTTGAAGCTTGAAAATAAATGTTGCAGATCCATCCCCAGTTTTGAATTTGGTCAGCATAGTTGTGTAGTAATTGGTAACCAATTCCAGGAATGACCTGCAAAAGCATGGTCAAAGCAATCCAGCACAAATTACCAGGCATGAGTGGCACATCGTGAACAATCTAAATATTGTTATTTCCTGCTGCCTTTCTTGTAGACTCACTCATGGCAAAGAACTTCTTTTTCTTGGTAAAATGGAGGAGCATTGGCTTCTTCTACTCATCTTCTTCCTCATAGCTTATCTGTTTCATCTCTATTTCCAACATCAATCCATTTATGTGAGTCCCCATCCACCCTAGAGGAGAGCTCGCCCCTGGTATCAAATAATTCTTGAGATTCTCTTCACCATGAGAATACATATGTGTCAAGTCATTTCCATCATAATAGAATTCAGAAGAACCTGAACCAAAAACATCCCATGGATTAAGTCCCCCTATACTGGCTATATCCTTTCTAGAAAGAGCATAAAAATTTAGATCAAACTTTGCAGGATTTGGGAACAAGCAGTCCTCCTTTTCCAAATAATATATGGCAGGGACCAAGAGACTGTTCCATTCTTTCCAAAAATATACGTGAAAACAACTTCATGTTCAACAGAAGTTCCAATCTCATTTTCAGCGATGTAAGGAATAACATCTTGAAACCTGGTCTCGAGCAAAGGATCTAATGGCAGAGGAGACGGTCTGACTGAGGAATCAGAATTCGGGATCATGCTTATGAAATATGTGCTTAAATCTTGTTAGCTAGTGGAGTATTTCCTAAAATGTGAATAATGTCATCAATACGGGTGCTGGAATTTGGCTAAAAAATTCCAAAATATAAAATAAAACTACAGAGATATTTAAAATTTTGAAAGATCTTCTAACTCGTTTTCCCCAAGACCCCAACTTCTTCTTTCAAGCTCTCTGGTTGTTCCCCTAAAAAAACAAAAAGAAAGGAATTCAAGGCCTTAATTCCACCAACTTTCCGTACAGATCACTGCTACTGTCTTTCAGAGGTCAAACCACAACCGCTTGAACTCTTAGTTTCCCTCCATAAGGCATAAAACATGAAGCAACAAACAGTGACCAAGAGGAAAAAGCTAAACAGGAGACAAAATATGGGTTTACCCAATCCCACACATATCCCGCACCCACAATGAAGAGTCCATGCAACTTAGGCTCTTATTAAGGTCAGGAACAAATGGAAGGAATGGTTTACCATCTTTTTACTCCCCATCACATGTACTTGTGCACTCCCCTTGAGCTTGTAATTTGCTATTCCAGGTGTTAACAAGTTCCATTTTCACACTTGGCCTGGGGACAGAAACATCATCTGAGTTACTAACATATTTTTTATTTAGATAGTATCAGAAAAATACCTTCCCCTCCCAAGAAATTTGATACTATTACCTTTCATCAAAGAATACACAAGCACCACAATTTAGGGTGGAAGATTGATCACATTGGGGGGATGACAGCTGTGGAAGCTCCAGAAAGCTTCTGCAGTCTCCCTACTGCTCTAGTTTCTGCATGATGGAAAAGATCATTAATTAGTTGCACACATTTTCTGTCATCATTGATTATCAACAGAAACAAGTACTCAAGGACTAATTACCTGGTATGAGTGGCACATCATGAACAGTCTTGTATTGTTATTTCATCCAGCCATTCTTGAAGACTCACTTGTGGCAAGGAACTTTCTTGCCTTGGTAAAAGAGAGGAGCTGACTGACATCTTCTACTCTTCTTCTTCCTTATAAGCTCATCTGTTTTACCTCGATTTCCAGCACCAATCTATTTATGTCAGTCCCCATGCACCCAAGAGGAGAGCATAGCTTGTGGTATTAAATAATTCTTAAGATTTTCATGTCTAGAATCATCAAATCCAAGGTACAAACACTTGCCATATTGTAAACAATGGTGAAAACAAAGACCAACTTAGTTTTTTACCTATCCTAATGGATACTACCAGTCATATCTCAAAATAACTTTACCTTAAAAATAATGCAATATCCATTTGGCATGCCATGAGTTTTAGTAACAATTTTCAAAAAAGAAATGTCAGAAATAGAGCTTAGAGACTCTACTTTAAAGCCAAAATTTTGTGGGAAAGCATGCAATACTGCACTTGCTAGCAAGATTTTGTTTAATTATGGGAAAGCATGCAATAACAAGGAAATAGTTCAAAGTTAGAAGAAACACAATGAAATGGAAATTTAATTCAAAAATCTCATAGACCCACCTGAGGTACCGACCCAAGCAACAGTTTTTCAGCACAAGAGAAAATAAGTTTTACTGAACTTCAACAGAAAACAAAACCTCCACATCCTCAAGGTTGATGAAACAGAGTAATCAGAATAAGAAAAGAGGAAGCTGGTGAGTGAAATTTCACAAAAAGGGTGGTTTGGTGAGGGGGTAAGGAAACAGAACTTTGCGAAGCCAAAACACGAATAAGCTCAAAAGCTTTGAAATCTTTCATGGCTGCAAGCATCAGTTACTTATGAGACAGAGAAGACGCACCTTGAAATGGAACTTTCTCCTAAATCTCATATACTCACCTGAGATGCCATGCCAAGAAACAGTTTTCAACTCGAGAAAAAACATGTCAAATTGCTTTTTTGAGTTATACCAGAGAGAGTAATAAGAACAAGAAAAGTAGAAAGTCGTGTAGTTTCACCAAAAGGGTGATTTCGTGACAAAAAAATTGACTTTTTGTGGGGCAACACACGATAAGCTTATAAACTATGAAACATTCATGGCTGCAAGCATCAGTTTGCCTATGAGACAGAGAAGAAGGACCATAAAATGGAACTGCTCCCAAAATCTCATAAACCCGCCTGAAATGCCGTGCCAAGCAACAGTTCTTTAGCACGACAGGCAACATGTTTGATTGAACATCAACGGATGAAAACAAACATATCTCTTCATTTTGTATAAAACGAGTAGAGTGAGTAATAAGAATGTGAAAAGAGGAAGTGCAAGTGCAACATCACAAAAGAGTGGTTCAGTGAGGGGTGTGAAAGGAACTAAACTTTGCCAAGTAAAAACATGAATCAGCTCAAAAGCGTTGAAATCCGTCGTGGCTGCAAACAACAGTTAGCCTTTATGAGACAGTAAAGGAACACCATGAAATGGAAATTTAATTCCAAAATCTCATAATCCCACCTGAGATGTCGTGCCAAGCAACAGTTTAAACAGCTCGAGAGAAAACAAGTATTATTGAAATCCCACCGGAAGATAAAACATCCACATCCTCATCGCTTATAAAATTGAGCAGAGAGAGTAACTAAAATAAGAAAAGAGGAAGCTCATGTGTAATTTCACAAAAAGAAACTGAACCTTGCCAAGCCAAAACAAGAATTAGCTCAAAAGCTTTGAAATTTGTCATGGCTGCAAGCATCAGTTAGCCTTATGAGACGGAGAAGACGCACCATGAAGTGGAACTTTCTCCAAAATCTCATATACCCAGCTGAGGTATGCCAAGCACAGTTTTCAACTCAACAAAAAACATGTTAAATTGCTTTTTTGAGTTATACCACAGAGACTAACAAGTACAAGAGAAGTAGAAAGTCGTGTAGTTTCACAAAAAGGGTGACTTAGTGACAAAAAAATTGAACATTGTGGTGCCAAAACACTATCAGCTCAAAAACTATTAAACCCAGCATGGCTGCAAGCATCAGTTTGCCTATAAGACAGAGAAGAAGGACCCTAAAATGGAACTTCTCCCAAAATCTCATAGATCCACCTGAAGTGCCACGCCAAGCAACGGTTCTTTAGCTCGACAGGCAACATGTTCGATTGAACAACAACGGATGAAAACATCCAAATCTTCATTGTGTATAAAAAGTAGTAGAGTGAGTAATAAGAATGCGAAAAAAGGAAGTGCATGTGCAACATCACAAAAAGAGTGGTTCAATGAGGGGTGTGAAAGGAACTGAACTTTGCCAAGTAAAAACATGAATCAGCTCTAAAGCATTGAAATCCGTGTTAGACTTTATGAGACAGTAAAGAAACACCGTGAAATGGAAACTTAATTCCAAAATGTCATAATCCCACCTGAGGTGCCACGCCAAGCAACAGTTTAATCAGCTCGAGAGAAAACAAGTATTATTGAAATCCCACAGAATATAAAACATCCACATCCTCATCGCTTAGAAAATGGAGATGAGAGGGTAATTAGAATAAGAAAAGAGGAGGCTCATGTGTAATTTCACGAAAAGAATCTGAACCTTGCCAAGACAAAACACAAATTAGCTCAAAAGCTTTGAAATCTGTCATGGCTGCAAGCGTCAGTTAGCCTTATGAGACAGAGAAGACGCACCATTGAATGGAACTTTCTCCAAAATCTCATATACCCACCTGAGGTGCCATGCCAAGCAACAGTTTTCAACTCGACAAAAAACATGTTAAATTGGTTTTTTGAGTAATACTAGAGAGAGTAATAAGTACAAGAAAAGTAGAAAGTCGTGTAGTTTCACAAAAAGGGTGATTTAGTGACTAAAAAGTTGAACTTAGTGGTGCCAAACACGATAAGCTCAAAAGTTGTGAAACCCAGCATGGCTGCAAGCATCAGTTTGTCTATGAGACATAGAAGAAGGACCATAAAATGGAACTTCTCCAAAAAATTCTTAGACCCACCTGAAGTGTCATGCCAAGAAACAGTTCGTTAGCTCGACATGCAGCATGTTTGATTGAACATCAACGGATGGAAACATCCAAATCTTCATTGTTCATAAAACGAAGCAGAGTGAGTAATAAGAATAAGGAAAGAGGGAGTTGATGTGTTGTATCACGAAAAGGCTGATTCGGTGAGGGGTGGGAAAGAAACTACATATTGCCAAGTAAAATCATGAATTAGCTCAAAAGCACTGAACTCAATTGTGGCTGCAAACAACAGTTAGTCTTATGAGATAGAGAAGAAACACCATGAAATGGAAACTTAATTCAAAAATCTCATAGACCCACTTGAGGTGCCGTGCCAAGCAACAGTTTAATCAGCTTAAGAGAAAACAAATACAAATTTTACTGAACTTCCATGAAAAAGTAATAAGAGTAAGAAAGGAGGAAACTCATGTGCAACACATGGAAAAGGGTGGTTTGGTGGTGTGTGTGGTGTGGGTGTGGGTGGGTGTGGGGGGAGAGAAACCGAACTTTGCCAAGACCAATCACGAAACAGCTCAAAAGCTTTGAAATCTGTCATGGCTGCAAGCATCAGTTACCCTTATGAGACAGAAGACGCACCATGAAATGAAAATTTCACTCAAATCTCATAGACCCACCTGAGGTGCCATGCTAAGCAACAGTTTTCAACTAGAGGAAAAACATGTTAAACTGTTTGTTTGAGTTATACAAAAGAGTGCAATAAGAATAAGAAAAGTAGAAGGTCGTGTAGTTTCACCAGTTTAATGACAAAAACATTGAACTTCGTGGTGCCAAAACACGATAAGCTGTGAAACACAATCAGTTTGCCTATGAGACAGAGAAGGTGGACTTCTCCCAAAATCTCCTAGACCCACCTGAGGTGTCCCGCCCAGCAACAGTTCATTAGCTCGACAGGCAACATGTTTGATTGAACATCAACGAAAGCAAACATCCAAACCTTCATAGTGTATAAAACGGAGCATAAAGTGTAATAAGAATAAAAAAAGAAGCAGTGCAGGTGTAATATCACAAAAAGGATGATCCGGTCAGAGGTGGAAAAGAAACTGAACTTTGACTAGTAAAAACATGAAGCAACTCAAAAGCATTGAAATCCATTGTGGCTGCAAACAACAGTTAGCCTTATGAGACAAAGAAGAAACACCATGGAAAGGAAATTAAATTCAGAAATCTCATAAACCCACCTGAGGTGCAGTGCCAAGCAACAGTTTAATCAGCTCAAGAGAAAACAAGTTTTATTGAACTTCCACAGAAGACAAAACCTCCACATCCTCATCGTTTATAAGAAGCTCATGTGTAATTTCACGAAAAGGGTGGTTCAGGGCAAACTAAACTTTACAAAACCAAAACACGAATCAGCTCAAAAGCTTTGAAATCTGTCAAGCATCAGTTAGCCTTACGAGACAAAGAAGACCACCATGAAATGGAACTTTCTCATAAATATCATGCCAAGCAACAGTTCTCAACTCGAGAAAAAACATGTTAAATTGCTTTATTAAGTTATACCAGAGAGAGTAATAAGAACAAAAAAAGTAGAAAGTCGTGTAGTAGTGACAAAAAGATTGAACTTTGTGGTGCCAAAACACGATAAGCTCAAAAGCTTTGAATCCCAACATGGCTGCAAGCATCAGTTTGCCGATGAGACAGAGAAGGACCATAAAATGGAGCTTTTCCCAATATCTCTTAGACCCATCTGAAGTGTCATGCCAAGCAGCGGGTCTTTAGCTCGTCAGGCAACATGTTTGATTGAACATCAACGCATGAAAACATCCAAATCTTCATTGTGTATAAAACGAAGCAGAGTGAGTGATAAGATTACAAAAAGAGGAAGTGCATGTGCAATATCACAAAAAGAGAGGTTTGGTGAGGGGTGCGAAAGAAACTGAACTTTGCCAAGTAAAAACACGAACCAGCTCAAAAGCATTGAAATCCATCGTGGCTGCAAACAACAGTTAGGCTTATGAGAAAGAGAAGAACCACCATGAAATGGAAATTTAATTCCAAAATCTCATAGACCCACCTGAGGTGACGTGCCAAGCAACAGATTAATCAGATCGAGAGAAAACAAGTTTTATTGAAATTACACCGAATATAAAACCTTCACATCCTCATTGCTTATAAAATAGAGCAGAGAGAGTAATAAGAATAAGAAAAGAGGAAGATCATGCGTAATTTCACGAAAAGAATCAGAAACAAGAATCAGCTCAAAAGCTTTGTGATCTTTCATGGCTGCAAGCATCAAGTTAGCTTAGGAATTAGACAAGACACACCAAGAAAAGTGGAACCTCTTCCAAATCTCATTGTATCAATTTTCAGATATAGCATATGCCCTTTGTGGAAGCAACACACAAGTTAGCAGGTGCAATTAGTCTTAACGATTAAAACTGCATCAAATCATGACTTGCCATCGTTAGTCGCTTCACTATGATGCCTCTACTGAACCTCAAAACATTAACAAAATCAGAAAAAATGAACTATATAATTCCCATTCTCAAACAGGTCACTATTTTCAACTTTTAAGAAACAATCAAAGTCAAAAAATCTAGACCATGTAAAGGAAAATAGGAAACAATCCATCAATTTTTCTTCACCTCCAAAATCAGTTAACAACATAACTTCAAAAAGCAAGTTCTTGAATTATTTAAAAAGAGAATGCAGGCAAGAATTCCAAGAAAATCTAACAACAGAGAGTTGTCAAATTTCCCTTCTTTCCTTTTTAATGGGAAGAGCAGTAATATTACAAGAGCAGATGTGATTTTCCAGGGTTTTGATCGGAAATCGTCAATAGAAGAGAAGCCTGACCGAACTGCGCTCCAAATAACCTCACACTTTCGCTTAATTTTTGAATGTAGGCTGCAAGAATCTTAACATATGCATTTAAGAATACCAATTTTACTTCAAAAGGCAACAATTTCCTTAACGAGATAATCAAGTTTTTTTATTTTTTCTTCAAAGAAAACAATGGGCAGATTGATCGGTGACGGAAATTGATTTTAGGGTTTATAGTCGGACATAGTCGCCGGAGAGTTAGCTTCTGTAATTTGACGACTTCTAAATTACGCAGTGCGTGTTTTTATAGATATTGAACCGTGTGGCTTCTAACCTACGCAGTGTTTTTTTTACGCGGGTGAAAAACAAAAATAATGAACGCGGAAAAAAAAAAACTACTTACTATAAAATATAGTATTATTTTTAACGTAAAAGGGTCAAAATTGCCCCTGAATTATGTGAAATAGATCACTTATACCCTTTGTTATATTTTTGGATCAAAAATACCCTCGCTGTTATCCTAAGAGACCACAAATACCCTCAAGAGTTAACACCCCAATTTTTTAGTGACGTGACATGCCACGTAGGACTAATCCCTCCACCTAAGCGTTGCCAACTAGGATTCATTCAAAAGAACTAGACCTTTAGCGGCGACAATAGTTGCCACAAAAGCCCAAAAAATCGTCACTAAAGGTTATGAGTGATTTTTAGTGACGACTAATAGTAAAATCTATTTTTTTAACAAAAAAAATATGATAATTAATTTTCGATCGCAACCTAATTTTCTAAAATAAATAACTTGCAATATTAATATTAAAAACACCGAATATTATCACGAAAAATCATGAAAATTACTTCTCGATTCACATCTCCTACTATATAATGCATCATTGTACATTTTATACATTTTCATACAGCATAAAAATAAAACAGTGTCTTCAAACTCCTACTTAATCGATATCATTTGCGTTTTTTTTTTTTTTAAATAATGAAGAAAAAAATACAAAATTAGAATTTAATGTTAAAAACTTTTAGTGACGATTGTTTGGGCTTTTGTGGCAACTATTGTCGCCGCTAAAGGTCTAGTTCTTTTGAATGAATCCTAGTTGGCAACGCTTAGGTGGAGGGATTAGTCCTACGTGGCATGTCACGTCACTAAAAAATTGGGGTGTTAACTCTTGAGGGTATTTGTGGTCTCTTAGGATAACAGCGGGGGTATTTTTGATCCAAAAATGTAACGAAGGGTATAAGTGATCTATTTCACATAGTTCAGGGGCAATTTTGACCCTTTTCCGTATTTTTAATAATTTTTTATCCTAGTACTTATATGTTAGTAACTCGTTTTATTTTAATTTAAAATTGGTGTAGTCTAATCTTGACAATGTGATATTAGTTATAACTTCGAGTATCTAACTTGTGTAATTTTAATAGACTGGTTTAGAATATGAAATTTTAATTATAAGTTATTGGATTATAAATTAATACTCTCTTTGTCCCTATTTACTTGTTAATATTTACTTTTATATCTATCAATTTTTACTTGTCCATTTTAACATATCAATAAAGGACAATAATTTATTTTCTAATATACCCTTGTTTAATTCTAGAAAATTCCTAGTACTACTAAGTTGTAATGCATGCTTTTTTAAATCAAAAAATAAATTTATTATATTTGGGGAGTTGCATAATCTTTTAAGTTAAGGGTAAAATTGTAATTAACTTATGATAATCATTGGTGCCTTAATATGTCTATCACTTCTAAAATGGACAACTAAATAGGGACAGGGGGAGTATCAAATCATTTTTTGTTCTCTGTTAATGGTAAAAAAAAATTATATATACATTAAATTATTTTTTTTTAAATTAAGTATAAAATTTAACCTAAAATAAATATATTTGATATTGAATGATACATCTATTTATAATTCATTTTAAACTTTATATTAGATATGTTAATATGGGCTAGATCACCCCATTCGGGCTAATCAATACAGGCTTTGACATTTTACAGATCAGGTGGGGCTAGCCCAATTTTTGTGTGGGCCAAAAATAGTCGGCCCAACCCACAAGTACGTGGACTACAAGCTTACCGGGTCAGACCACTTTTTAAAAAATTATATTTTTTTAATAATTATTAAATTAAATTATAATTTATAATTTAAAAACATTATCATAAATATCGACAAAACAATATTATATGATGTTAATGTTACTACTTGTTAATCCAGTTCATAAATAAAATCATTTTTATAATATTTATTAAGTTTTTTTTCAAGTAAAAGTATAAATATCTAAATAGAAATATTAACCTAATTATTTTGAGTTTGACTCTCTTTAATTTTAAACTTTAATATTATAGTATATATTTTAATTAATTTTTATTGGCCCACGGACCGGCCTTACCGATATTTCTCAAGCCCCTCAAATCAACAGGCTTATTCAGAAAGGCTAAAAAGCTCTTTTCTTAAATGAACTCCAAAAGTTTTAGCCCATCCTGGGTTAGACCAGGCCGGCCCAACGGGCCTAGCCTTTATTGATGGCTCTACTTTTATTTTCAAACCATAGGGACTATTTTTCTTTTCAAACCCTCTTAATAGTTATTTTGAATCGCCACTTATTACGCCTTAATTCAAAGTCTTCCTAAACCTAATAAGGAAAAATGGGGTCGTTAAGCCATCACAAATACAATCTTCTGAAAAAGTTTCACAACAAATGTATATATTATGTCATCCTAAATTCTAACAGATCCCTTTAACGCCCAAAAATAAAAAGCATAAATTGCGAGAATAACAACATAATATTGTATTATCAAGAAAACAATCATTTTCTTATGCAAAATAAACCCTTAAAAATCCTTCTTGCTATCAACGAGATGGAGCACAGAACTGATATAAATCGTTAAAATAAGTTTTTCAACACCCTGCGAGAATAACAACATAGTTTTTTTAAAACAAGAAAATATTTCTTGAATGTTCTTAATATTTGCAAATATTCTTGAAAACTTCAATTTCTTTGATTTCCCTAAAATCTGCATTTAAATACACCAATTCAACTTCAAGAAGACAACTAAGAATGCCAATGTAACTTCACAAAGACAAAAAATTCTTCGTGTTTCATGAAAAGTATGCATGCAACTTGCCTACACCGGAGAGTTTCAAGTTTCAAGAATACCGTTCGAGATCGCCGGGAAATTTTCAACGAGTTCGCCGGGAAAATTGATTTAGGTTGTCGAATCATCACCAGAGAGCAGCAGGAGTTGTCTACACGTAGCGTATGTTCTAAAATGACCGGTCGGTTACTTTTATTTAATAGTTTTTAATTTAGTTTAATCCACGCGTTAAAAAAAAAAAAAAACTTACGCGAATAAGCAAACTTATACTATTTAATTACTCATCATAGTTATAGTTTGCTATAATTATCACTCGCGACTAACATTATACATTAATTACGTGGGCTGACTTTCGAGTTTGTATATGTATATTTCGTCAGGATATACAAATAAATATGTATAATATACAATTTTTAGCCTATATACATATACAATTCACCTCTCTCCCAATCTCTGCCCTCTCTCGCTCGCCTCTCTCCTTCCTCTCTCAATCTCGCTCGCCTCTCTCCTCCATCTCGCAATCTCGCTTGCCATTTATACAAAATATATATGCATAATATCCAGTTATATACAATTATATACATATAAAATTCACCTCTCTCCCACTCTCTTCCCTCTCTCGCTCGCCTATCTCCTCCCTCTCTCGATCTCACTCACCACTCTTCTCTCTCTCCAGTATCGCTGGCCTCTCTCCTCCCTCTCCCAGTCTCTCTTGCCATATATTCAATTACATATGTATAATATACAATTATCTAACCAATATACATATACAATTCACCTTTCTCCACTCTTTTCCCCCTCTCTCGCCTCTCTCCTCTCTCTCGCAGTCTCGCTCGCCTCTCTCCTCTATATTACATATAACTACAAATTGTAATTATCAAACTATAGCTATGGAGAGTGATTAGTTATTTTTAAGTGGCTATATGTGAAAGTTTCTCTTAAAAAGATGGTTCATGCAAAATATATACTTCAGTTATTTATTTCAAAAAATTTATTCTACTACTTCTTTATATTGTTTTTGAAAATACAAGACTCTATTTTATTTGAACTTTTTTGACTCATTTGTTTTTTGGTGGATATTTATATTCTATTTATTGATGATAACAAAACTTCGAAGTGATGTAAAAGCTTGTAAAATTTAAAGGCAGAATGAAAATATGAAATTTATCATTCAAAATTTTAAATCTTTAATTGTGAGACAAAAAAATAATAGTTTATACCTATTAAAATGTTTTCTTAAAATAAGATACATAATTTAGGTTAAAGTTATTATGTTTCGAATTCGTAGTTGAATTGTACATCTATCTCTAATGATCTGAGGCAGACAAATTTTTATCGACATGTCTAGACATTTTTTTAAGGAAAAAGAATGCTTTCATGTTCTATTTTGAATTGAAACTAGTGTATAATATTTCTTAAATTATGAAACCTACTATAGCTACCATCTTTAGTTTTTAATTTATATCACTTAAATTATAGTTTGGTTACTTCGAATGTCACTACTGTATATGTTTAAGTTAATAACTATTTTGAGTTAAAAAATCAACTTCCGATTAGAGGAAAAAAA
>CM040619.1:73114520-73134218 GCA_022817965.1 Solanum lycopersicoides | reverse complement strand
CATTAATCTGATGTGCGAGATACATAAATCTTTAAGTAAGATACATTACATTTTATACATGATACACTAATTTGATGTACATTTTATACATGAGACACTAATTTGATGCGCGAGATACACTAATCCGATACGCGAGATACATTTTATACATGATACACTAGAGATTATGGTAATAAGTAAACTAAAAGGTGAAATTTCCGTAACTAATCCAATACAAATGATATTTTAATTCAAAGACTGGCTGCCAAGAGTTGGGTAAATGAGAAGAAATTGTTGGTAACGTTAATTAATTATACCAACCTTTTAAGATTATGATCCTCCTTCCATCAAGCAACAACTAAATCGATTGAAGCATGTTCGATTCACCTAAAAATGAGCAATATACTCAAATTCTTGGTCATTTTGAAACTAGTGAAGACAGGGGTAGCATACTATTAGAAAAATAGCAGAAAAACTGGAAGTTCAAGTTCCCTAAACTTGGGGTAGCTCCTTCAACCAAATACATGAAGCAAAACAGTCATTCTATGGATTCAAATGATCTGATGAAGATGAATTACAAACAACTAAGGAAATCACAAGAACGTAAAGAAACGAGACCAATGATCACACGCAAAATTTTCACATACTCAAAGTGTAGGTAGCCAGCCATTCACATAATGTTTTTGCTTGGCCAACACATCTTGACCACTCAATAGTTTTGAACAAATGCATTATGCATGCAATGTAATGCCAAAAGGACCAAAGTCCTAAAAGCAACAAGAAAAACAGAGTTACTGATGATGACTTCAAACATTCATCAGAAAGAGAAGTACCTGGAATGGCACACAATAAGACAGCAGCATTCTGTCTATGTGACAAAATGTGTAGAAAGATTAATCTGACTTCATTCATCAACCAATATCATATGAGGAGTAAAGTTGGTTTCCACAGTTCTTATAGGCCATCCCTGATTATTTTAGCTATCTTTAGCACAAGGTTAAAACAACGCATGGCCATTTCACGCATGACTTGAGTAAATAGGAAGCTGTATGAAAACTCTGAACCATCTTATTTCTGTGCTGCCACTTGCTAGACAAAAGTATAGGTGGACATCTTTCATGTGCAATACAGAATAGGTAAGCAATTAAATATCAAAAATATACACGATTGTATGTTCAAAACATTACAATGCCCATAACAAGGAAAAATGGAACTGGACGGAGAAGGCCTTAACTCGAAAAAGAAGGAAAGAAAACATACATGACACTACCTCAGACTACAAGTCCCATTACGGTAGCCGCACTTCTTGAAACGAAAATACCAATACTATGACTGCATCACCTTATTTTGTTCAACACATGTAGGTGCCTTGAATGTTTGACACTTCCACATTGGCCTCTCAAGCGGAAAAATGGGATTATTACTAGTAGTACCTTTGCTGATGTTCTCATCGAATGATGATGAATTCTTGGATTTCAAATCCTCTTTAGGGCTTGCTTGATCCCTGAAGCTGCAAATGCTGAGTGGTAACTTTTTCTGCTTAAGCCTTCCTTTCTTTTTCTCAATGCTGCAACTATCATTTACAGAATCCCCAACTTTCTCCTTTGAGATAATTGATTCTCTTTCCTTGTTTTCCATATTTACATAGTCAGCTTTACTAGAGTGTGATGCTTCCCCATTTTCCATCTCTGTGTGGTCAGATTTATTGAATTTTGTGTTTAAATCTACTCTAACAAGGTCTTTATCCGAGATATGCCTATCTGACTCTCTTTCTCTAGTAAAACCATTCCCATTGCTCGTGGAAGGACGGTTTCCTTCCAGGGATGTACTTCCATTCTGAAGCTTAGATTTTTCTGAAGGAGAAGACCTCTTCAGCCTCTTATGTTTTTGATTTCTCGGGTCAGAGGTTGAGTTCTTCAAAATTCTTGGAGAGCTATTAATGGCCCTATGCAACGTCCGAGCTAACTCTTCATCTGTTCTACAATTATCAGTCCCCTTATTCTTATTGTACAGAGTCTGAACAGGAACATGTTTTTTCATCTTATTCCTCTTCAAATGTTTGTCCCTACTGTTTCCATCATCAGAAAGAGTAGCAACCAATTCTAGAGCGCTCTTAGCAGCAGCCACAGCCTTTGCTGCTTTCGCAGCCTTCTCTTCTGCAATGGCTCTTGCAGCTTTTGCAGCCTTCACAGCTTCTAGAGCTGCCAATCTTGAGGCCTCAGCAATCTCCTCATAAGATCGATTAGAGTCTCCAAAATGAGACTTCAATAGATTATTAAGACGGATATCAAAATCACACGGGGAACTACTAACAGTTGGCGGGGATGGGGTAGATGAGTAAACATCAGAATTCTGCTTCTTCAATCCAGCAAGAAGCCGCTTACGTGGAGGCAAAAGCACATCGGCATCCAAGTGATTAATATCACATACATTAGCGTCCATCTTTTTCCTACATCTACACACTTTCAAACTACAAAAACAAACATTAAAAATCACACCTTTATTAGCACAAAGCTTTATAAAAACAAAACTACCAGCTGGCAGCTTGTTATTTCCAAACCCTACATTAGATTCACATACTATTAACCCTAAACTACCAAAAACTCGATCGCTTCATTCAATTGAATCCAAATCAATCAAAAAATCCCAAATTCAATCCAAACCCACAAGCAGAAAGCAGAAAAATAATCCAACAGACTTAAAAATGAATCAAATTCAGGTCAGTTCAATATTTTCCAACCTTCCAATATCAAAAACAGATGATTTGTACATAATTCACCATAATCCATGATAATTAGCAGCTGATTCAAGAGAATTATGCAAGTCTAAATGAACTTAGCTCCTTAGATAAAAATTAAGAATTAAAAAAAGTCCCAATTTTTATGTGCAATTAAGATGAAACGCCGAGAATTGAACACAATGAGAATCAATGAAGGCTAAATACCTGATCTTGTCATTTTACAGAAGAAGTTGAAATTAGGGTTTTTAGAGAGAGAGAAAAAGAGAGATGTGGAGAAAGAAAGATGGTGTGTTGAAAAACCAGTTGAAATGAAATGACACAAAATTTTGAAGATCAAATTATTATTAATTTAATTTAATTAAATTTTCAGGATTTTTTTTTTATTGGCTCTAATATATGTTAACTATAAACATTAAACAATTGCTTATCAATCTCTCATTCCGTCCAATTAAATTTAAATACATTATTGTAACACTTTCCATACAAATTCTTTTTAGAAGTTTCAAAACTCGAACCGAGAAGCTTGAATATATTACTAAGAATTACTATACAAAATATGAATTATAGTATGATAAGTAATAAATGGGATAAGTAATACACTCGTCCTATGTACATTTCTTAGTTACATTGAACATTGAAGAATTGTTGTTGAAAAAGGTTCAATCTTTTCCATTTATTAGCATGAAAATCTTTACTTTGAAGTGATGAGGTTATCTAAAAATATTATAAGTATCGTTTTACAACGTAAATTTCATATAATTTTCTCAGTAAATATTTTGGATTGTGAATGGTAATGTATGAAAAGTTTTAAGGAAATTAAGTGAATAATAATAATAATAATAATAATAATAATTAATAAAGAGTGATGAGATCTATCTAGAAATATTATAACTGAAATTCACATGTCTTTCTCAATATATATTTTGGAGATGTTTGCGATAGTTTACGAAAAAATTCATGAAATTAAGATCATCATCATCATCATAATAATAATAATAATAAAAAAAATAAAATAAAGAGTGATGGGGCCCATATTGAAATATTGTAATTAAAAGTCATATCTTTTCTCCATATATATTTTGGGGTTGTTTGCGGTAGTGTACATAAATTTTCATGAAATTACGTTCATAATAACAATAATAATAATAATAATAGATAGATAATAATAATAATAAATAATAATAATAAATAATAATAATAATAATAATAATAAAGATTAAAGAGTAATGAGGCCCATATTGAAATATTGTAATTAAAAGTCATATGCTTTTTTCCGTATATATTTTGGAATTGTTTGCGGTAGTGTACGGAAATTTTTCATGAAATTACGTCCATAATAATAATGAATAAAGAATGATGAGGCCTATCTTGAAATATTGTTATTAAAATTGTTTTGTATGTTGTAAATTAGTATATATGTGATAGTTAATTTCCGCTACACCTAATAGTTACGTGAAATAAAAGATGAAATAAGTTAGTTAGTTATTAATAACATGTATTCGTGTTATTAATAAGTTAATATATAGGGTGAGAAAATAAAATAGGAGTAGTAATTACATTAACCATCAATCCGTCAATAAAGACTGTACATGTGACGTTTAAGTTTTTACTATAAGTAACGAGATGAAAAGAAAAAATGAATCTAACTCCCACAAAATTTGTGAATATTTTCTTTAAAAAAATTATTGTCAAAAAAATAAATATTTATGTTGTTTAAATTATCTTATGAAGGAAAAAACTTACTCGTTTACACTTTACATCAAATTAATACAATTTTAATTGTAACGTGATTTAATAACGTCAAATAGATATTATTTAATTAAAATTAAGTAAAATTAATTGTAAATTTTAACACATAGCGTAAGCGTGCATACATTGAATTAGTGTAAATATTCGATGCGTATAAGTTTTACGCAATAGTTATAATAAAATAATTAAGTTGAGTTTATACTTTCACATTTTTATTTGCTTTTAATTTGACATGAAGTCTAAAAATATAAAAATAACTTCCAAATATTTAGTCTTAAATTAAAAATATATAAATGTATTAAAATATATTTTAATTTTGTAATCTTAAAAATATTTATAGAAATTAAGAATTGGTAAAAGAGACTATTCTTTGAAAAGATTAATCAAAAAGGATAAAGAAGATACAATATAAATAATAAATAAATGAGTTAGTTAAAATAATTGTACTCTACTTGTTAGTAAAATAGAAATTTCCAATTTTTTTTTTTATTGCGCATGCAATTTTTTTTTATCCCACATCTATTGGAAAAATGGTTTTACTATATTGTCCTTAATAATGTTTTATAAGTAAAATTTATGTTTCCTTCTTATAAATTGTTGAAATGACTATATTATTTCTATTTTTTTTATGCATAAAACGTGTTCAGTGATAGCGTTTTATGGGTAAATTATGTTTCTTCTTATAAACTGTTGAAATTACTTTATTGTCCCTACTCTTTATGCATAAAACAAGTTTATTGATAGCGTTTTATGAATAAAATTATGTTTCTTCTTATAAATTGTTGAAATTACTATATTGTTCTCACTCTTTATTCAATGACAGCGTTTTATGAGTAAAATTATATTTCTTCTTATAAATTGTTGAAATTACTATATAGTCCCTACTCTTTATGCATAAAACGCGTTCGGTGACATCATTTTATGAGTAAAATTATGTTTTTTCTTATAAATTGTTGAAATTACCATATTGTCCCTACTCTTCATGCATAAAGCGCTTTCAGTGATATCGTTTTATGAGTAAAATTATATTTTTTTCTTATAATTATTGAAATTACTATAATATCGCTATTTTTTATGAATAAAACGCGTTAAAATAACTGTACTCTACTTGTTACTAAAATAAAAATTTCCAAAATCTTTTTTTCTTGCGCGTGCAACTTTTTTTTATTCCGCGTCTATTGAAAAAAAAAACTAGTATAAAAGTAGGCTACCTTCACTTATTTTAGAAAACTCACCCTCATACCACTGCATTGCCGCCACTCTCCGGTGACGATAGCCGATCAAAACCTAAACCCCAAATTAATTTCCCCGCCGATCATGCACTGCTCTTTCCATTACCGAATTCTTGTAATTCTTATGTAAGAAAAAAAAGGAAGAGATTGTTGTCTTTTTGAATATTCAAGAATGTTTTCTTTTTCAAAGAAAATTATG
Organism: Solanum lycopersicoides; assembly: GCA_022817965.1. Lineage (NCBI taxonomy): Eukaryota > Viridiplantae > Streptophyta > Magnoliopsida > Solanales > Solanaceae > Solanum > Solanum lycopersicoides. The sequence continues at coordinate 73,128,319 of CM040619.1, read as the reverse complement.
TTTTTATTTTCGTGGTGTGTGTTAGGGATGTTGAAGAAATTAGTTTTAACTTTTCAAGTCAGTAATGCAGTTCGCCCAGGGGATTTGAGTTTTGTTTCAGAAAAACTGTATCTGCAGACATGATGATGAAGAGAAACTGAAATTTCCAGTTTGATTCCAGGAAACCCTAAATTGATCAATTTTCTCGTTGTTGTCAAATTGGTATTCTTCCATGCAGTGGTTTTAAAGAAAATATTCAAGAAACTGTTGTCTAAGTTACATTGGTATTCATAGGAAATTGTTGTTTTCAAGAATATATTGGTATAGAACTTCAAGAGATCTTTTATGTTGTCATTAAAGCATGTTTATAGAACGACAAGTGTTTGTACCTTGGAATTTATGACTGTAGACAAGATGACTGCTGTTTGCTAACAAGGATTTGTTGGGATTTTTCTTTTTGCAGTCATTGTATTTTACAACTAACCAGTCCGAAGGAAGCAAATGCACTCCAAGTACTCATAGTTTTCTCAAAATCAATCAAGTAAAACATATTGATTTACATACTTTACTTCTAAAGCTATACTCTGATCTGATTGTTCTTATGGTTTCCATACATAATCTTGAAGTTCAAAGAGGGTTTTGCATTCTCCGAAAGAGTCTCTGCTAAGAATCACCCTTTCACATCCCAGTGTCTCCTTCAAATTGTTTATATTGAAAGGTCCGTCTTTGATAAACTAGCAGGTAGAAGGATATGTCCTGTTTGTTTTCTTAGATTTTTATCATCATGCAGTGAGGACCTGCTTTGCACGCGTGCTTCTGCTTCTCCTTGGCGCTGTTGTCCAGCGGGTTTGGGATTCATCTGAGTTCCCTGAACAAATTGAATGCAAGCGTTGGTGCATTCAAGCTGTAAAGATACATCTCAGGTCTTGATGTTTACACAATAAAGGTATAAAGGTAAACTATTTGCTGGCTGTTGCCAAATATGCCCGTGAAAACAGGATACCTTACCTGGGCATATGTCTATGAATGCAAATTGCTTCTATAGAGTAAGCTAGATCGTTTCTTGGGTTGCAAGGTACGAACAGTTCAGAGTTTGATTTGTCATGCCAGAACTTAAGTATCCCCTTCATCATGAATTTCCCTCATGATCTTCATGTGTTTAGGTCTCATTTCAGAAGCATTTATATTAATCTGTAGATCATGTTCACAGGGTTCAGAAACACATATGGGTGGTACCATACGTCTTGGATCAAGAAGAATGTACTTTCAAGTTAAAGATTCTAAATCTGCAAAACTGTAGTACTTCCTTTCCTCCAACCTCATTGCATTGGCTGTATCACTGTGTGTGAAGGTAATGATTGTCTAAAAAGTCATTGACTTGTTATTTCAACTTGGAGTCAGTAACAATGAAATCCCACAAGTACTTGGAGTCTCTAACTTATTTAATTATCAGGTCTTATCTGGACAAATGAGGACAACTAGCTATCTTGATTCCGAGCAAGAATTGGTATGTTGAGTTTGATGATAGGTAACATTGAATTTCAATCTTTTGGGGCTCTTATATTAAGTAACATTGATTTTGAGTCTTTGACTATGCTTTTGCAGGTCATGCCTGAAATTGGCTACCAATTACTACACAACTGTGCTGACCAAATTCAAAACTGGGTTTGGATCTGCAACATTCATTCACAGGCTTCAAGATCATTTACCAGGTAAGTTGCTATCTTTGTTTGGATTTTTATTACAGAACCAGTTTGTGGAACTTAGTAAAATTGCCATTCACCAGAATCCGCTGCACTAAATTTTGCAAAATTCATTAAAGTTGTACCTAACTCTGAGCATGAAGTATGTTTTGGTTAAAGCAGGAACTTAAATCTGATTCACAAGCAACCTACATTTGTCACACTTCTTGAGGTAATATTCTCTACTTGCCTCTGTCATATTATTCATTCAAATGGAGGTACATGCAAACCATTTGCAAATCAGTCTTAGAAGGTAAAAGGTATTATAGTATTGATTGTAGTTGTTAATAAAGGATTTAGGTATCACGTTCACTATTAGGAAATAAGAATTGGGAATACGAATTATTGGGGATAAAGCTACGCTGAGGTAGTATAAATACACAAGGGTTGGGATAGATTGCTCACCTACATTCTCAAACCTCTTAGTCTCTTACTACTCTTTATAGCTTATTCACTTCAAATATTCCTCCCTCTTGTAGGATATATGCCTGTCTCTGGAAAACGAAGCATGACAAACACTTCTTCTCAGGCTAGTTATTCCATCCCGAGGTATCAATAGCACAATTATCAGTTCTGTGCTCCTTCCTGTTGAAAGCATGAAGGATTTTCGAGGGTTTAGGCCTTTCATCTGTCATTTGTGCGCATGGTCTCTTTAGGTGCATTTTATGTTTTAATTGAGATAATTATAGAAAATGAATTACAAATTGTAACTTCTAAGGGAAGAGCTTTTCTTTTTCTAGTACCATCAGTTACAAGATTCTCTTCCCAGGTGTTCCGTAAGAAAATAGTTGGTGCTTAGGTACTTTTAGCCCAGCTTTCGGGAACAGTATATGTGCCTGTTTCTTTCATCTTTCGTTATATTTCGTTTTGTCTGGACATTCGAACTATGGTGTTCCCTTCTTCTGTTGAGTATACAGAAGCAACCCCCCTTTTTCTCCTTTTCGTATGGCTCCTCAAAAACTTCTACAAGTGACTTAAAAAGCAAACTTTCTCAGGCAGCTAAAGTTTCTTTGCCTTGGTGGATAATGCTGAGTTCAAATGATGCCATACAGCAGTCATTATGGAGCTTGCTTTGTTTCCTCAGGGACCTCAAAAAAACACGGGCAACTACTTTATCATGGGAATGAAGGAATCATTCCTTCAATGACAGTCAACTTCACTAGAACCATGGACCGGGAGTGAGGTCATTTCTGCTATTGTAAGTATTAATCTCTTTGATATTGTTCTAATGCATTTTGATGTGCGGAAAGTTCTGCTCAATTTATTATTTTACTTCATCATGTGAAGTTGTACTTTCTTTTGAAGGATCTGGTGTCTCACGAGATGGACTGGTGCTGATGGGAGAAAGATATGGTAATCTTTTTGCAAAATGCTGGACTGACATCATATTTTCTATTGTATTGATGCTGTTGTACATAAGATCTTTTCCCGACAGCTAGGATTTTCATAACTTGGAATGGTTGTTGTAGTCTATAGGATTGCATGCATTACTCAACTGATAGGCTGTTTGATGATTCGTGAATGGCATTACTCAACTGATAGGCTTCCTCTTTGTCTGGCCATTTTAACTATGGTTTCGTATGATTGCTTTACACTAGCTAACATTAAAATACAACTATTAAAATGAATGGCATGCTTTCCCAGCAAGTTTTGGCTTTAAAGGAGAGGCTCTGAGCTCTATTTCTGATGTTTGTTTGTTGGAAATTGTTACTAAAACTTACGGGAAGCCAAATGGATATCGTAAGTTTCGAAGATAAATTTCTGTTGAGTTTTAGTTGGTAGCATCCATTAGGATAGGTATAAAACTACTAACTTGGTCTTTCTTCTAGGCATTGTTTACAGGACGGCAAGTGCTTGTACCTTGGAATTGATAATTGTAGGCAAAATGTTTGTACGACAGATAATTCTACATAAGCCTACCTGATACAAGAGTTGACCGTTGTTTGCTAATAAGGGAATTTCTTGGGATTTTTCTCTTTGCAATCATTGTTCGTGATGTATTTTAAACCAATCAGTTTGAATGAAGAAAATGCACTCCAAGTACTTCTAGTTTTCTCACAATTCAAACAAATAAAAAATAGTGGTTTACATAATTAACTTTCAGAGTACAGTTCTGATTGATCTTTTGGTTGCATATATAATCTGGAAACCCAAAGAGTGTCTTGCATTATCGGTAAGTGTCTTGTCTGAGAACCGCCTTTGTGCATCTCAGTGTCTCCTTCTAAAATCTTTGATATTGAAAGGTCCGTCTGTATTAATACCGGCTAATTTTTGTAAGGATATGTCTTGTCTGGTTTCTTAGATTTTGTTCGTTTGTGTGCAGTGATGATGACCTGCTTTGCGCACATGCTTCTCCTTCTCCCTTGCCGCTATTGCCCAGTGGTTTTCGGATTCATTTGAGTAACCTCAACAAATTGAATGCAAGTGATGGTTCATTCAAACTCTCAGGATACATCTCACTTCAGATTTGGAGGTTGGAAGCACAACTTTGACCTATTAAATATGCCAACACTGTTGATCTTTGACATTATTCTAGAGACTCAAGGTTTCAGGATAGTTTTTCATGTATCCTTCGTTTCAAAAGGTATCACCTATCACCTCCTTTAGGTTAGAGTTACTGAGTTCATATCTTTTTTCTTCTTTTGAAAAATAAAAGAGGGAATTATATTAATGACTTTGATCTTAGAGGAAGTAGCTTAGTTTGAACGTTTAACACTACTCTAATGTTCTAACAGGGTTAACAAATACTGGAAATCATTAAGTAGAATGAGAGGATTAGGGAAAAGCTAATATAGGCTCTGAAGAAGTGACAAAAAGTCTTATTTTATCTTTGATGAGTGGAGGAAGTTTCCTCCTCATCTATTGCTATCCCGTTCCTGCTCCTCTTTACCGATATACCTGTGAACTATAAGATCAAGAAAAAGAGATGCAGGGCCCAGAGTTTCAAAGCTATTCTTGAGCTTCCTTCTCCTGCAGCCAAAGAAACTGACTGGAGAGTGCTTGTCAGGAGGGAGATTCGATCTTTGCAGTCTTAATATTCATTAAGGCATTAGAGATTACAATGTCTTTTTTATAAGTGTCATAGTCTCACTCGAATTCCATCTTGCTTATGTTCTGATCTTGTGATAGAACCGTCATGCCTTCTATTTTCATTCAAATTTTCAGAATTTGCACCAACAAAAACTCAAAAGTATCTTAGATTCTAATCTTGATGTCTTGCATTTTGGTTGGTGATTCTTCGGTTCCTGATACCATTGATAAAAAACTGCTTGGAGGGTGCCAAAGTTCCACCACTTGCTATAATTGATTAGGTCAATGATCAGGTCTATTCTGGCCTTTGCATAGTCCATTATTTCTGTTCTTGGTTTCTCGTAAATATAATGCATTTACTTTAAACAATTGTTTCTCTTAGGGATTGTTTTGTTGGACTCAGTAGCAAACATAAAACTCAGCATAAACTTCCGCATAAATAGTATAATATTTGTTGGCTGCGTAAGTCATAGTAATAACTGCATAACTATGTATCACTCAGTTATACGCATAAGAAAAAATAAGCTCGACATGACATATGCAGCGTCTGGTTGGTGGTATTTAACTTTCATTACTAATATCCTCGTGACTTATGTGAGAATCTAAACGTTATTTATGTAGATAGTCCCCGCATAGCATATCTTATTTACTATTCACTGCACTAGAATTCCTTCATTATTAGTTACTCAATAACAATTTTTACATTATTATCACTGCATAAACATTCCCTCTATGACATTTACTTATCCAAATAATGTCTTAACTCTTTTGTATTGCAGTTTTGTGATATTACTGAAGAAAAGGATTATGATCTTTTGTTTGATTCTACCATTTATCTTCGCTGAGCATTACACTCATTATCATGTTCTACAGCATGATGCAGATGAGCGAATTCGAACTGTGTGAAAAGGTTATGATTGTCTAAAAACTCATTGATGTGTCATATCAACGTGGAATCTGTAAAGTGAATTATCGGGTCCTATCTGGAAAAAAGAGGATAACAATTATCTTGATTCCTAGCAAGAAATGGTACGTTTATGGTCATCTAATGTGAAATAGATTTGTCCTGTGCTGCTGTGGCTTATAGGGGAAGACTTGAAACTCTTTTTCATCGGTCTTTGACCATGCCTTTGCAGGTCATACCTGAAACTAATTACCAATTACTACACAACTATGCTGATCAAATTTCAAAACTGGGGTTGGATTTGCAACATTCATTCTCAAGCCTCAAGATCATTTACTAGGTAAGTTACGGATCTTTGTTTAAATTTTCATCAGAACCAATCTATGGAACTTTTGATAAAATTGCCATTTACCTGAAATTCTATTCCACTAAATTTTGCAGCATTCATTGAAGTTGAACCTAACTCTAGCATGAACTGAACAGCAACGGTGATAGCCAATTCAAATGCTTAAACTGCCTATTACTGTTGTACTTTAATTAACTACACACACTATTATCCTGTATTATGTTTAGATTATGTATAAGTCCTTTGTTTTTGATAACATTGGAAAATCTTGAACTGACCTGAATTGGATTGATATTTTTTCGTCCGTTGGGTTATTTTTTTGCTTTCTGCTTGTGGGTTTAAACCTTGATGCTCTCTCGCCTCCACCAACCCCCACATAAGCAAAAGAGAAGGAACAATGTATTTTTCTGTACTCCTGATGTCTTTGTTTTCATTTGTATTGGAACGATAAATCTGATATGGATAGAGTAAGAACAAGCATAATTGATGGATTGCTTCCTGATGTTGCATTCTGTTTATTTACTTATTTTCGTAGGTACAGTAATGTTTGAAGATGCATTGTTGCCTTGAGAATGTTCTCTCATTGTTGAGGAGTTGAAGCAGACTTCATTGTGCTTTCAAGCGAGTGGAAAATTGCATTTCAGGTGTTGGAATTGATGGTATGTTTAAGAGGGAATTCCATATTATTAATAACATGTTTTCGTTTATTAGTGTGCTCATTGTCCATCTCGTCAACTTGGGTGCTCTGCATGAGCAGATTGCTAAGTTAGGTTCGTGGAGTAGGAGTTCCTCTGAGGCATGGCATGGATTACATTGGCTTGTAATCAACCTAGAACGTGCAGCAAAGCGACTTAGATCAGCCGTATCCAACTGTCAAAAAGCTCTCATGAATATTCCTCCCAAGCAATAATTTTGTGCTGAAGATATCAGGTTTGTGATTTTCACAGTCACCTCCTTATAGCTTATTTTCTTATTCTGTCTTTCTTTTACTTGTGATTCCAACAAGTTCAACCAAAAGCTGAAAATAGCAAAGAAGTCAAATTTGCAGAAAATGAAAACAAAAGAAATTGGGCTGGGCTAAGTGAACTTAGCATACATACTCAACATGTTGGATAATTAATGATCTATTTATTTACTCAGATTGATCGAGTCCATCTTATTTCAAATCATGCATTTGTCACCTCTAATTTTACCAAACGTATGTGAATTGACCAAATTCCTAAGATATGGTCTCCGTCCTGATTTTTTATATGCGTCTATTATGAAATGAACATGTTCATTTCATAATCTTTTGTCTCGTATTTGATGTCTTCAAAAAGAAATAAACTGACCAATTCTTTCAATTTGTGTCGAAAACAAAAGAACAAAAATGGAACTCTTTACTTTGACCTGTTGTATTACTAAAAGAAATAATTATTGTGGATTGTGTAAAATTGCAAAAACTGCATGATTCTGCAGAAGCTATCTGCTTGGAGCTTCCATAGCAGTCTTCCCATCAATGTGATCACTCTTCCATCCCAAGTTGTGGTGACGGTGCATTCTCTGATATCAAATTTCTTGGGAGGGTTAGGTATCTTTCTGATATTATCTCAATCAAATATGTTAGTAACTCACACGACCAGATGTTTCTCTCTTCAGTCAACTGTGAAAATGAAACTTGTTAACATCTGGAATAGCAAATTACAAACTCAAAGGGAGTGCACAAGTACCTGCGATGGGGCGTCAAAAGAAGATAAACCATTCCTGTCATGTGTTCCTGATCTGAATAAGAGCTAAATTTTTCTAGTGCATGTTTCAGTTAGTTAGCTTCATTTCTTTCACCCAATTTTCAAGATTATCTTAGACTGCATTCTTATTAATCATGAAAGCATTAGAGATCATAATGTCTCTTTCTAAGTCTTCAAGGCCGCATAGTCTCTTTCAAATTCCATCTGGCTTGTGTTCTGATCTTGTAATAGAATTGTCGTGCCTGACATATTTTATTCTGACTTTCAGTATTTGCACCACAAAAAACTCAGGTTCTTAGATTCTGGGATAAAATGGAGTCACCTTTCTAGAGATTACAGTTGAGTACCTTAGCTATATCTTGGATGTTTTTGCGACTTCTTCTCTATTTTGTTAAGATGGACTTTTACCTTTTCCTATATGAGATGCAGAGTAGTACTGGAACAAAGAATCTTAAGAATCAGGATACTATACTCAATGTTACTTCTGGTTCGCATTTTGTTGGTGATTCATTGGTTTCTGATACCATTGATAAAAACTGCTTGGAGGGTGCCAAAGTTCTCTGACGGGTTGATAAGAAGTTTATTCCGATTGTGGCAGGCACAACACTTGCTATAATTGATCAGGTTTTCTGGCCTTTGCATTGTCAGTTTATGGCCATTCTTGGTAAATGGTAGATAGTCCCTGCATAGCATATCTTATTTACTATTCACTGCGCTAGAATCCATTCATTATTAGTTACTGCATAACAATTTTTACATTATTATCACTGCATAAACATTCCCTCTATGACTCTTACTTTAACCAAATAATGTCTTACTCTTTTGTATTGCAGTTTTGTTATATTACTGAAGAAAAGGATTATGATCTTTTGTTTGATTATACCATTTACCTTCGCTGAGCATTACACCCATATCATGTCCTACAGCATGATGCAGATGTGCGAATTCGAACTGTGTGAGAAGGTAATGATTGTCTAAAAACTCATTGATGGGTCATATCAACGTGGAGTCTGTAAAGTGAATTATCAGGTCCTATCTGGACAAAAGAGGACAACAACCGATCTTGATTCCTAGCAAGAAATGGTACGTTTATGGTCATCTAATGTGAAATAGATTTGCCCTGTGCTGCTTTGGCTTATAGGGGAAGACTTGAAACTCTTTTCATCGGGAACATTGATTTTGAGTCTTTGACCACGCATTTGCAGTTCATGCCTGAAATTAATTACCAATTACCACACAACTATGCTGACCAAATTTCAAAACTGGGGTTGGATCTGCAACATTCATTCTCAAGTCTCAAGATCATTTACTAGGTAAGTTACGGATCTTTGTTTAGATTTTCATCAGAACCAATCTATGGTACTTTTGATAAAATTGCCATTTACCTGAAATTCTATTCCACTAAATTTTGCAGCATTCATTGAAGTTGAACCTAATATTAGCATGAACTTAACATTAACAGTGACAGCCAATTCAAAGTTGAAGTTAATTATTCTTAGTATATAATAAGTGTTAAATGCTTAAACTGCATATTACTGTTGTTCTTTCATTAACTACACACACACACACTATTGTCCTGTATTATGTGTAGATTATGTACATGTCCTCTGTTTTTGATATTGGAAGGTTGGAAAATCTTGAACTGACCTGAATTTGATTGATTTTTTTTCATTTGTTGGGCTATTTTTCTGCTTTCTGCTTGTGGGTTTGAACCTTGATGCTCTCTCGCCTCCACCCACCCCCACATAAGCAAAAGAGAAGGAACAAGATATTTTTCTTTACTCCTGATGTTTTGTTTTCATTTGTATTGGAAGTAACTCTGATATGGATTAGAGTAAGAACAAATACAGAGGAATGAGGATCAGTATAGCAGGCCAACTAATTTTTGTGTGAAGCATAATTGATGGATTGATTTATTTATCTTCGTAGGTGCAATTATGTTTGGAGATGCATTGTCGCCTTCAGAATGTAGCAATAATTCATCACATTGAAATATAATTTGGATCTGGAGCACAATACATCTATACAGATTCAACAAATTAATGTATTTTACCCGATTACAGATCCAATCGTACCATTTCTGTAAGTTTATTTATTTATACCTACTTAGAGATGCGATTAATGTTGTCAAACTCAAAATATACACTCCATGGGAAGCACTAATCACTATAGGTAAATAGATGTTGCTTTACATTTTATTGAGGAAAAGTTGTATTTTTTCTTAAATCATTTATTTTCTTCTACTTTTTCTGACTCTGGACCTTCACACTCCTTAAGGTTTGGGTGGAGAGGCACATAGTGGTTGGTCAAAATGGGATACCATCCTATTCCTTCTCCTCTGCTCTTTTTGTCATCTTCTTTCCAACAAAATGTGTCCCTACTATAAATTGTGATTCTCTTAATATAACATTGTTTTTCATGGTAAATGACAACAATGTAACTACTTCTCCATATCCTTTCTATGAACCGTATGAGCAAAACTAATTGTTTCATATCATTCTCTTTTGGTCAAAATACAAAAGTTTTGTTTCCACATTTGTCAAAGATACAAGATATGTTGAATACACATATGATAAAGTTAGATTGCTAGCTAAAAGAAATGGATACAACTTGCAAAATTTCAGAATCCTGTATACAAAAATTTCATGTCTCGTCATAGGGGACTTCATCATGAGTTAGGAATCCTTTTCCAGATTTTTGCATCACTAGCGTCAAAGTCGAGGCTGTTCCCTTCTAATGTTGAATATACAAAAGCAACCCCCCCTTTTTTCTCCTTTTCGTATGGCTCCTCAATACTTCTCCTTTAAATCACAAGTGGCACTGATACAGGTGGAGAGTGGGACATTAAGCAGTGAGAAGACTATTCATCCCAACATCACTTACCCACCTTAATTTGGAGCTTGCTCATATCGACATTAACCCTTTCAACACCTGATTCGTTCTTCACCTCTGTTTGTTTAAGATTTTTAAAGTTGAGCCATGGGTGTTGCAAGCACTGCTCAGCAGTTGGTCGTTTCTCTGGCTCAAAATCAAGAAGAGGACTGAGAAATTCCGTGAACTCATGAGCATCACTTTCAGAAAATCTATATTTGTTAACTAGTAATTTATTTAGACAACCATATTTCAGTCTACGGATCCTCTTCAAATCTCCGTGCCTGTCAAAGTAATCTTTGGATCTAGCCCCACCTACGGCTATCTGCTCCACCATAAGTTCGTAAAAAATATAAAATCAGCAGCTATTTTCAGAAATAATTCATCAAGGCTACAAAAACAATATAATGTGCTCACCTTCCGAGGGATCTTTCCGAGAAGCTCCATCATCATAGCTAGATGATCCTGCAACCCGCCAGAATGATAACAAAATATAGTCAAGTGAAGTTATAAAATAATTCCTCTTCTGGAAGTAAAATCAATTGGACAGAATTCATTCAACACTAGGTCGACTCCACCTTACACTCGCTCAAATCAGAAAAATACTCTGTAATGCTTATTCATATTTTATTTTTTTACTGAGGAACAGTTACATTAAGGAATGAAAGGACAGCTAAACAAAGAAACACAGATGAAATCATCTTACCTCATCTTCACTGAAACCTTCTCCACCTTTGGGAGTGAACATCATCTCACCAGTAGCAAGCTCAAATGCTATACAAGCCAAAGACCACATGTCAGCAGAGAATGAATATCCAGATTGAAGTATAACTTCAGGGGATCTGTATTGTCTTGTTTGAATTTCTTGTGCAAATTGCTTATCCTCCCAGCATGCATTTCCAAAATCCACAACCTTGCACCTTAAGTCTATCCCATCAAGAGATCTATTTGATTTTGGAGTCCCTCCTACCACACCCATTGAAGAACGTCTTCCTGATATCCTAGCTGCTGCTCTTCTTGCCCTTTGCTTTAGCTTTTTCTCAATGATATTCATTGTTATTCCTCCATTAGGGTTCCCCTCAGGCCTTTTAAGTATGGGAGTCATTCCGGATCTAATGGGATCTTTTGTGGCATTAATCGTGGAAAGTAAAAGAATATTTTCAGGTTTCAAATCTGTATGAACAATTCCAAGCCCCCCATGCAAATAATCTAAACCAGTCAAAACACATTTGCATATTTCCCTAACTTTGTTCAGTTCAAGGCCCTTATATCGATTATGCTTGATAAGCCGCAATAAGCTATCACCAAGAAATTCAAAAACCATGCATATGTGCTGTCCATTAGGACCTGTGTGCTTAAAGTGGTCAATAAGCCGTACAACATATTTACTGTTAGATTGATCACCATTGGCAATCGCAGAAAGGACTTCAATTTCATGAAGAGCTGCTTGAGCAAATTGTGTTGCACTTTTCTGGATCTTCAAGGCAACAAAACCCTAGGAGAAAACAAACATAGTAATGACATAAGCTCCAAATTTTGAAGTTCTTAAAGATCCTTATGAACTTCCAAACTCATGCCCCTATTGTGAGGAAATGATTACAAGCAATGCACCAATATAAGGGAACATAATTATCATACCCTTATTGTTAGGAAACCATTACAAGCAATGCACCATTATAAAGGACCATGATCCATTAGTGGAGAATGGAAGTCATCTCAAAGAATTGACAGGTACCTAAAACATTAGTTTTTTTAACTGTACACGGGATAATGCTTATTATCATCAAGGACCTTACTGATGTGTAACGGCTCTCACATACTTGGAAAGAAGCCATGCATATTCAAGAACATAGGCTATAATGCTAATTACAATACTACGATTATTCTTTCATCAAATATGATTTTTCAATGAAGATTAAATTGGAAATATTTCTTTAACATAACCACAATGACACAGATGTAACAAGCATTTGTGTTGAAAGCAGTGAAATGTCAATTGCTGCTGGCCTAATTTAAACTAAGATAATTCATTGCTTGAACAGTGACAAACATCTATTTTTTTGTAATAATAGTAATAATTACAACAAGTACACCTCAATCATAAGTTCTTCGTAATAATTATTTATCAAAAAAATGAGTAACAATGATAAAATAGCAAATCGATCATAAGTTCTACGTAATAATTATTTATCAAAAAAAAAAAAGAGTAATAATGATAAAATAGCACTTCGGTAGACGAAAAATCGAAAAGAAATAGTAATGAAAACAAAACTCACGGATGATTGAGTATCATAAGCGAGCCAAACGGTGGAAAACTCTCCCCAGCCGAGTTTTCGTTGAGCGATATATCGTCCACCGGAAAATGAATCGCCGACTCTCACGGCATGGTAGCCTCCCTTCCGGTAAGAATCGAATCCTTCATCTTCATCCTCAGACGCCGACGACGATGAACAAGACATTGTTTATAACTGAATCAAACAAACAATCGTGATCTGAAAATTCCAAAACTACGTTTACGAATTTGATTATTAGTTTCGAGTATTAACAGAAAGTAGAAAACTTTGTGAGAAAATATCAAAAATAAATAAATTACAGAGCTCTATAAATTTTTGGGGAAAAGATAAGTTTGATACAGAACGAGACAGTGCGTTTAATGAGGGAACATATGTGGCCTTCAATACAAGACTCGCTCCTTTTTTTGCTCTTTCTCTCATTTAATTTTCGTTAATCATTTATTACTTCTTTCGTCTCATATTAATGATTCCTATTATTAAAAATATAATTTATTAGGGATAAAAAATAAAAAATACTACTATTAAATAAATTACTTTCTTTTATTCAGAGATATTTTCACCAATGTCATTGGAGAAATGAAATTTATGACTTCTAAATTACCGGAAGTTTCCATTTGGTACATTGTGGACTACTTTGACTATTTTTATGTGGTACAATGTGGACTATTTTTACGAATAATATCTTAAAAATTTTAGATTTAATTTTTGAAAATAAAATTATTTTGAAGTCTACTATATAAACGCTCTAAAATAAGTAACATTAAATATTAAAAAGTACTATTTTGGAATTTGCTATATTGGAAATAGTTTAATAATTGGTGTTGAGAAAGATCGATATGGTGGGGATGTAAAAGGAATGCGTCCTTGTTGGTCCTTTGGTTGGGGTTAGGAAGTAATCATTGTGGA